>MU185303.1:88664-110589 GCA_016904865.1 Pissodes strobi | reverse complement strand
TTAAAACAAATAAGTCAGGTTAAAACGTTGGGGACCAACGTTATCAGGGAGGAGGAATGTGTGAACTAATTAAAATCATTAATTAAATATCACCCTGTCGCAAGTTTGAACTTGAACTTGAAAAATGTTATATAAACATTCACTGTTAATTATAAACAATTTGAGCGGTCGACGGGAGCGACTTTAATCCTTAATGATGCAATCATCAGCATTTTGTAACATATAAATACGCCGGCAAACGCCGAGTAAATCAGACTTTCGGGTCTCTCAAACCGCTCAGTCTAATTGCCGTACAGCACACAGGTGCGTACACTTCTAGCTGTTCTATCCTACAACCCCCATAACTGAGAACACTTATACACAGGTATAAGGTTGTCAGGTCCTTACCTAACCTGGGTGAACGTATGCATAGGTATACGGCATTCGGGGGCTACTAAAAAGTATAGAGAGAGTCGAATTTATGAAGCATCAGAACTTCTAATGAAGGGATAGTTTTTGGGGAGTTTCAAAAAATAGTTAAAGTGCCTTAGCAATTTGTGATAAACTTAAAAGTCTTACCTTATAAATATCAGAACAAATACCTAAATAAAAGACAACCCGCTCACATAAACTTTATTAATAAAATAGTGACGTCGCTTGCTAGACAAACTTTGAACTAAGCCTCCCTCGAGAAGACATGCATTTCATATTAATTGGGTATAGTGTAAACTCTTAATTCATCTATAATCTTAAACACGCCTTTATTAGTATACAATCTAACCGTTGTTAAGTTTGTTTGTAAATAAACTTGTTATTGTTTTTATCGATGTGTCTCCTTTATTATCTCTTCTCAACTTGACGTAGTGCGTTCCTAAATCTGAGTTGCTCTCCTACACGCTAAGTAAGCCGTGTCGTCACCGATAAAAAACTCAAGTCGTGACAATATATTCTTCTTGCTGATATATTCTACATGCATTGAACCATTATTTCGTGATCTAATTTATTCACCTAGCCTATGCCATACACTTGCTGTTTATTTAAAAACTTATTTTTGTTTTTAATTTAAATGGCAGTCAAAATCAACTTTAATTATCTTAAATACACTTTTATTGACTTATAAAATTAAATTCATACTGATTAGATTTATCATAGTGCAGGAATTTGTTTCTTTTATAATATAAGTGCAGAGCCATTAACGTTATTTTGACCAACTGAAAACTTCGTTATTTGAAGAATCAGAGAAACCTTTAAATTAGGAAAGTTGTAGAATTTCTCACAAAGGTGCCCGAATTTGAAATCAAGAAAATGAAATAAAGAATGTAAAGCTATCAAAAAGAACTAACTTAGGGGTTTTTTTATAAAAGACATTATATATTATTACATATTCGAGTTTCATTTCATTCGTCAATAGCTCAAAAAAAGTTTGGGATATAATATGAAATGTTTTTAAAATGTTACGTAGAATCTGAACATGTTACAATAAATAAAGTTTTCCCTTAAAAAAATCGAAGTAAGACATTTTGACGCCTTCATTTATTTTGCTAAATTTAAATTCTGACGCTTTGAGAGAAGTCGTGACTTAAGCGGTTTTCTAGCTCTTCAAATAAAAAGAAACATGTTAATATACTTCATGCTAATATCTTTTAAAATACATACTTCTTAAGGTAAATTAAACGGGCTTTAAGGAGATCCTGTTTTTGGGTTTTATTGTGATTATCAACTGAATTATTTCTGCATCTTGTAAATTGGCCTCAGTTTTCAGTCCTGCGTAATAAGTAAAGACATCATTTCTATGTAACCATAGATAACTCAAAAAAAAATTAAGGTAAGTGAAAATTGTTACGGTTATATTATTATGCCAACTTTATATTGTTATATCAACTCTATAAGGTGACTATTGCGGCTTGCAATTTGTGTATGCTTAATTTTGTGTGTGTTAGTTCTATATCAAGTGGATACATATTTGAGAATGGTTGAAATAGCTAATTTAATTAGACTATTGACAGGCCGATTACTATATTACACTGCAGGGACAGGGAATTTATATGGAATTAATGATGTAGTAGTAATTTTTGTATAAACTATTTCTTAATAATCACCACTGATGTCAAATATTTCGAAAACGTCTTATCTAAATATCAGCAATGCTTATAATTTAAAATAATTTTTAATTCTTCTATCGTCTGCGAATATCGCGCAAATTGAAATTTTTGAGCTGTTGGAAAACATATTACTTTTTTTTATCGGAAAAATAATTTAGTAACTACTCTACCGAAACGACTCCAAACAAAACTGTCATAATGGTCAATAAAGCAAAACCGTTTCGAAAGTACCTAGTTTTTGCCATTACCGGAAGCATTTGTTCCAGGGATTTCGTGCTGTACGATAAAATTTAATTATTTGATTGTAACCACGACTGACAAACTCGACCTAAATTTCTGTTTGTTTTAAATTTAACCCTCTTATTTATTTTATCGATCCGGACCGATACGAACCCTAGACAGACACTTCTCCAATGTCTAAAAGCTATTTTGTGTGATGAGTTGGCCCTTTAGCACCTAAACCTAAAGGGTCGCTCCCGATAATAATTAAATCTATGAAAATCAACAATGATTTATTCCATTAAATAAGAAATACGTCACAACCGTTAACTCAATTCTGTCTTTTTTGCAATACAATTTATTTGCAACTGTTATTCGGAATGTTCACATATAACCACAATCTAAACTGCTTTTAGTTTAAATATTTCGGTTTCAAATAGTCTCCTAAATAGCCTGCAAAATGGCCACGCCCGTCAATTTTCTTACCTTCTTAATAGAAAACGAACCTTCTGGGGGTTTCGAACAGTTATTTTGGTTGGTTAATTTGCCATACATTTGAAATGACTGAATCTATTCAAAATTGATTACCATTAACTAAAACGTTCAACCTCTATAATATTTAAATCTCTTTGCAGTGAATCATTTTTATGATTTACATCTTCTGATTGTATCTCGCTTATGGCTTATGTAATTTTTAAAAACTTCATTATTTATTTTTATTCTTGAAGATTTAAATCTAGACAGAAATATTCTAAAAACGATTATTAAAAAAAGTTATTTATTTATAATATATTATTATTTACGTCACAGTTCTTTATGTGGGTTCTTATTAACTGCCAGCTTATATATATTTCATCTTTGAAATTCTTTATTTGAAATTTAAAATAAACAACCGTTTCGTATGGTGAATATGGCAACTTAAATAATAACCTCCATTATCGTTTGTTTTAAATGTTTTTTTTAATTTCTATATTTAGACGCTTGTACAAAGTCTATCTAATGTGGTTTCAATACTCGTTATTTAGAAATGTTAAAAAAACTTTATGATAAATATTTCATAGCATTATATTTTTAATTATTTTTATTCAGCCAAATTTTTCAAAAAAACCTAATTAGAATATTTCCATCAAGAACGGTGAGAAAATTTAGTAGTCCTCACATAATTTACTTCAATATAAACCGGATTGTGTTGAAAACTTCATTCACCTGTCAAAATTGACATTTTAATAACACAATACCTGCTAGTCATTGTTGTGTTTAGACAGTCATATCAAAATTACGCGATAATATTGCACTAGTGCCAATTATCGATAATCCGCACATGTGCAGTATTATCAGGCATAAAAAAATTAACTTGGAAATATCTCAATCAATCAGTCTTAAACAAAAGCCATACACCTCCTAAAAATTCGACTGAAATTTTATTTTTCAAAAATGGTACACAAATAATTATTTTGGTTTTTAATTTAAACAACAAATAGATATTAAGTTAAAAAGCATGTCCTTTTATTAAAACTAGTTATTAAAGTTGTGAGAATGAGAAACACAATTATTAACGTTATTTACAGCATCCGATGATCTTTGACCGGAAACAACGCTACTTGAGGCCGATGTTGAAACTGAAGAAACATTGAGCTCGATCAATTTTCTCTTATTTCCTTTATCTCTTCGTGAAGATCTTTATTCATTTGTAAGTAAGGTTTTATTGAATTTACATTGCCATGACCCGTAATTTTTGTGAAATGATTTTCATTTACTCCAGTTTTTGTTAACTGCGTTACGGTAGTGGCACAATGAGAATGATTAGCAAATTTAAATTTTGTGATGTTAAGGCCAATTTTTTTAGCTGAAATGCTTGTCCACTTTGAGAGTTCGTTCCTACCAGCCGGGCAGTTTTGTGCCATACGCCAGTTTTCTGCTAATCCAGATTACTAGTAAAAAAAAGACGGCTTGTCTTTATATTGCCTCCCCTTTTTGAAATCAATTTTCTGTACAATCTAAGTTTTATAAATATGTTAGAAATATTTGGTTTACCTGACAGGAGGAGAGATGTCTTCATTAGCAGTGTTCCTTATTAAACCATTTGCTGTCCGTTATACGGCGATTCCCACCTTGACATGTTTTCGAAAATATAAGGTTGTATTCAATTCTATTTGTTAGTGATGGTTCGATCGTGATGTTTCTCCAATTCGATTAAACAGTTACATACTTCACCTCCTGGAAAAGCCAATTCGTATGATAAAACATGGAGACAGTTCTTCTGGAGGCTAATTGGTGTATTTTTGTCAATAAAGTGTCAATATTATTGAAAATTCAACGTAACAATGCTGACGAACTGGTTTTTATTTTTGCTGGCTCAACCTGAAATTTCCCTGGAATAGCGTCCCTGACATCTCTTGCAGACTTGAACCCGAGTACATCCACCACTGAACCTTATATCGGCAAATGTATGACGTAACAACTCTAAATGAACGGCTAAATTCTTCTTTTTCACTTTCTTTATAGTATGACCCATCTTTTTTGCGCACATTACTTGCCCAATCTTTCAAAATTCCAGCCAGATTTTCTATGGATGTTTTTTCTTCCAATACGTAACCACTCTGGAAGCAGAACTCTTCAAATTGTTTCCATATAGACTCTTTTGATTTTTTTGTATTTTTTAGTTTTTCTATATTTATCTTAATTTCCATCGCAGAAGCGTTCTCAAATGGCGACATTCTCGTTTAAAACTCAAATTTAAAACTATGACAGTATGGCAGTAAGTTGTCAATGACATGAATATTAATTATATATAAGGAGTAATTATTATATTGATTTATGAAATTTTCTGATAACATATAACTCTTGCAATGAAAATTACCTACAATTTTCATCAAATCTTCACTCAAAAAAACCACTCGTGCACTAACGTGCATTCGTGCGTTTTTTCAACTTAACTTGCATTCATGCATATTTAACGAGAATTATCGGTAATTTCCATTGCACTTGTTATATTACTACTGAAAATTTCACATATATAATTTATGAGCCAGTCAGAAGCTTCTATCTTGCTCCATATCCAAGGCAACCGAAAACACTTCCAGAAGCCTTAAAACGTCGCGCAAACCAGAGCGGTGGCGGGCGCGGTGGCGGTGGCGGTAAAATACTGTACGTGTATTTGCCAGATCGCTTCTGTTTGCGGTCTTTAATTAACTTACACCATAAACCTAACTACGGAGTAGTTTGGGTTAGTTTGGGTTAGTTGAACCTTACGATAAACCTAACTACGGAGTAGTTAGGCTTATGCTTACACGCACAGTATTTTACCGCCACCGCGACCGCCACCGTTCTGGTTTGCGTAACGCTTTATCCTCTAGAATACCTGAGGAAAATGGTATGTGGAGAGTTGGGCATGAAAGAATTTCACTAGAAAAAGATGGGGAGATACACATGTATCATACAAAGTCGTAGTACCAGAGGACAGGCTGAGAGTGGAGAGAGCATATACAGTGACCGTACCAATAAAGAGGCCATGAGGGTGTGAAGAGGTAAGTTTGCCGAAGAGAGCGTTTATATATTTCATCGATGGCTCACGACTGCGAGGACAACAGTCCTCCGGAGCGGAACTCCTCTTGGAGGCTAGCGACATCCGGTAACGCTTCCCACTGGGTAAGCACACAACGGTTTTTCAAATATACGTATACGCAAGTTTGATCGTTGCAACAATGGACGAATTCAGCCAAAAATGAAAAGATTTGCTCTAATAATCAAGCAGCACGCAGGGCGATCTATACCTCAAATTATTCCAGGGGTGCGGGGATGCCTTGGAGCGGATGACATGGAAAAGATAGATCCTGACCAGGAAGGCTAAAGTGGGTGAAGAGATATGGGCTATAAGGCTCTGATCTCCCTTCAACTATTACTACTAACTAACATCATGGGAGCAATTAATAAGTGCACATTTGTCTATCAAATCGCCCCTCATCTCACGTGTTATTTTAATGTAAAGACAACAATTAATGAGCTGTTATTTTCCAACTACATCAGATGTTACTCTTTTAAAATAATTAGTTATTATAATCAATTTTGCATCAATCTCTAGAGCAGATGCTTCTAATTTAAACCAGTTATTATAGTATGCTGTACCAGCCTTTTAAATTTAACTGATCCAAACAATCTATCGGTTGTGATACAATTTCCTCGTTTTTTGATTAACTTTTTGAATAATCGAATAGGACATATTTCTTCATTTTCTTTATTATTAATTAACTACATACCATCACCTTGTGTTATTTTAGAAAAAAAAAACGAATGAGGTCTATGTTGGGGTTTGGAACCTACGGCAAAATGCACTAAAACGGAGTTTTATCGACAATACGAGGCAGAATTATTGCACTCGACGCACGTTTCGCTAACCATGTTAGTGTCATCAGGAGATGATTAAAACCAACGAATGAGTTCGGTTCAATTTTTCAAATTATTTGTTCCTTCTGTAAAAATTTTAATCCACGAAGAAAATCCCTCACCTCTTCTCCAAGTTTAGTAACTCTTTCTCTTAGGATCTCGAACAGCTCTAGCGTTTGTGCATCCCATGTCAGTAAATAGAGTAAAACCAATTCTATATTTTTGACAAAACATTTCCTACAACTGCTTCGATGTGGTGTTAGTGCCATATCAACTTAAAGGCACTTTCCTTATATTCGTGGAAAATTGTCGTCTTCATATTGAAAGCGTAGTTTCCTACAGTTTTAGAAAATTCTTCAACACTTATAGCTTCCTCTGTTTTATGTTACATTAGACCTTGCAATTCCTCTCCAATGCAACACCTTTCTAATTAGGACACTTTAGAAAGGACCAAAATTTTCATGTCAAGTAACATTTAATCATTTCTGGATGATGCTAATATGGTTAGCGAAACGCGCGTCGTGTGCAAAAATTCAGTTTCGGTATAGTGGATAAAATTCTGTTGCAGTACTATAAACCGTCGTGTACAGAGCATGCTATTGCAGCTGTTGAAGAAGACAGTTACTGGCGAATTTTCTATAGCCAATATAACATTGATTTAGTGATCCCAAAAAATCATACCTGCGATACAAATGACCAGCATAAGATTTTAATCTAATAAAATTAATGAGTTAAAATTTAAAAAAAAACAAATCTAATTAGGCTTACATCAAAGAGAGTGAAGGGAAGACGTTAGGAGAGAAAACAACAAGCCAGCAATATTGTTTGATCTTCAGCAGGCACTTCCAAGCCCGGGCATAGCTGTAAGGAAAGCATTTAATTTGAGAAAGACTTGGTATACATAACAGCTCAGCACATGTACATGTACATTAATTATTAATTTGTTATTGCTATTTTAAGGTACATTCATAGCACTACTTTTTCTTGCACCAAAAAACGTTTAGTATTTACTGATAATTGCGGAAGACAAAATAAAAACCGGACTATTATGTCTGTTTAAGAGTATTGAAAATCTATAACTCATTCACCACCAGATTGAAATTTTGCAGCTACCGAAAAGAATAAGAAACATTTGAAGCAAGCATACAGTCCAGAACACTGGTATGAAGTTGTTACAGATGCAAAAAAAATGCATTTAAAGTTGACTCAGGCCTATAGTTTTTCTAATCCTATTTAACAAATATCAAAAACAGTTTAAACCATAGCCAAGTCATATGTTTCCATTTTGAAGTAGAACATTCTAATATAATGTTCATTAAAAACTATTTAAATAAGCCATTTATATTCGTTAATATTGGACAAAAGTATACGAATTTCAAAATTCCCTACACGAGCTTCCCTTAAACAGTTTCATAGCAATAAATCCAAAGAAACTTGCAAATCTCAAGGCACTCCTTCCTTATATACCTCCAGTCTATCACGAATTTTATAGAGAACTCTGCGTAGAAAACATACAGCCCGGCAATAAAGGTATCGAAGAGGGCAGTGTACATTTAGATGATAATCATTATGTTCAGATTCTAACAGAATAAGTTGAGTTTACAAATAAACTTATTTATAATTTAAGTTTAAAATGGTAACAAGTTACATTTTGTGTTATATTTTCATTTCATTTCTTGCTAATGTAGTATATTTTCTAAGGTTATTAGTCTGTAAAAGGATCTATATGTTAGTATTAAACTGAATTAAAATTAACTTTTGTAACTCTGATTTCAAGATTTAAATGAAATATTAAAATATAAATTAATCCAAAGCAATATTATCACCTTTTCCGCCGAGCCCTTCAATTTCGGTCATGTAGAAAAACGAATCAATGACAAAATATTAAGTTCTTATTTTAATCTTTTAAATAAATGTTTGTTGGCCTATTTATTTATTCTAAAATTAAGATTCTGTTGTGTTCCCATCTACTGGTATTGTTTCACAAGAGAAATTGTTCGCACCTAATTACAATGCAGATAAATGATTTGTTGATGGGAAAACTAATTATTATTTTACCAATCCTTAAACTATCTTATCGAAAAAAAAAATAGCATATTTATATTTTATTGAAGGAAGAGTATTATCTGCGAATAGCAATTTTAATATCAAATCCGAAGCCTCAATCTCTAAAATCTCCAAATAAATCATGCACTGCTTGCTTTCCTAAAATGCCACTAGATGTGCTATCCTATTGCGCAATAAAGCATATATCTTTCCATTAAAGTTATATCGGAGCTATATACACATAGAATTTATAAAGAAGCAGGATCCAGTGAACTCGAAATTATTACAGAAATATTTCTTATCCAGAGCAGAATTGTATGCTTGCAATTGTGTAGTGAGTAAAATTGAGTTATTTAAGAGATATATCAGTAGAGAAAGTATCAAATATTTTTTATCATTTGAAAGAAATATTGTAATAGGTGTTTAGGTAAGGATGGATATTGACAGGCTAGTGGGTTAATGTATTCATTAATACACTAACATACTAGCGTAGTAACGTGCGTAGTTATTATGAACGATAAAATACAGGTATGCAACTAAAATGAATCTGGCAGTAGAATGACCCTTTTTAATAAACAAATAGGGTTACGCCAAAATATGGAATTTAAATGAGCAAACATTTTGATGGTTTTGTTCAACACTTAGCCAATTATCATTTTAACTTGGAAAGCTCCAATAGCTTATGTAACTTCTATAATACTTATTTTACTGAATACTAATTTGTTCAAATGAAGGTTATTTTTTTTATTACTAAATGGACCTTGACTTTCTTTAGTATATTTTTCTCCGGCGTTGCTCTACTCCTTCGAATTTATTTTATCTACAGCATAACAATAATCCACAAGAGTGTATTTATCATGTATAGAAATTGTTCATCTAGATACGTATATGCTTCATGTTCATACAGTTCTAGAATTTATTTCTGCGTTCTAATGGAGTGTCGTCTCTGGTGAATGCAAATCGTCTCTTCGAAATATAAGCTTATATTAATGCCGTGATTAGAAATTCATGTAGCTCTATAATTAAACAAATTTAATAGCAGACAATTCCTGTATTTGTTGAGAACCATACTATTTGCCAAACTAAATCGAATGATCATGAGTAAGGGTTTAATACTTGATTGCGAATGAGATCAATAATTAAACCCTTGTTTGGTAAAGTTTGAATGCATTTAATAACCTCACAAATAAAATGCCATTATGTAATCAATGCCTTTTGCTACTATTTTTTCCTCATTGTGAGCACGTAAAGCAAATGGCATTTGTATATTTATTATTTCTTAAATTGTCGCACCTGAATTACATTGTATACAAAACCATTAATGTGACTTCCAGACTCAACAGAAATAACGTTGCACTATTATTTCTAACCATCGACTAGACAACAAAGGTTAATAAAGTTTTGTAGGCATGCGTGTTTTTCAATTTTATGATGTTCTGTTCCCCGTGTTCTCTCTTTTTGTAATAAAATCGCAGACATCCCGAATGTCGTTTTTACCACGCTACAGGAAGATATTTTGAGTTTTAGGTATATTATAAGATTAATTTATAACTGAAACGAGTATCATCAGGGCAATGGTAATTTATTAATTTGTTCCAGAAATTTAATGAAACTCGAACAGCTTGCAATGAAATATTTTTAGCAATATTCAGATTACCATTTTCCGATTTTAAGTTGAGGAACGCTAACAAAGTCATAAGCACTGTACCAATATAATCACGTCACGACAACTTCTACACTTGCCAGAGATAAGGATTTTATTTTTTAAAAAGATCGGTTGTAAGATATTCACCTAGATTGTTAGGTGATAATGATATCAGTTCTGTTCTTTGTATTCGAGTGGGCGGAAAATACATAGATACATCTTATTTGTTCTCGTACGAAATGTTTTCATAAATTACACTGAATCAGTATTAACACAAGGTTATGAGAGTTATTCCTCGAAGAGTATAATGTGATTTTGTAATCTAGGCTACACTTAAGTTTTGATGCTGGTAGTTTCTATGTGAGATGTAGCCTATTTAACTTCTTCATGCGCTCGATGATTTGTTTTGTATACAAGCCAAAATATATTACTTATTAATTTTTTCCTTATACGAGAGGCTGTTTTTGGATGTGGGTAAAAGCTGGACTATTTTATTGTAACTAATTAAACACTGTATTATTTTAACAATTGAATGTATGTTCTTATTATATAATATAATTATAAGATATTCTAACGTAAATTGAGGAATAACATAGATTGAACCTACTGGAAATCGTACCTAACCTTAAATGAAATGAACAAACTTTAGTATCTTGAAATTGATTTTAGAAAGAGATTGTTGATGACTATTTCGTGGAGTCATTAGCAAAATAGGGATTATTGGTTCGGGGTACAAAAGTTTGCTAAACCATTATATCTTAAAAGTGATAAATCACATGATCACGTTGACGTTTTCCACATGTCTTTATATACCCTGGGACAGACAAAATTTCATCCAAAGTGAATCTTAAAAACTTTTAACATTGGAAACGTTTTTGTTTTCCTATTATGGGGTATCAAATCACGAAAAACTGCATGCTACATTTGGCACATCACGTAATATACGTGAGAGATCGTGTTAGTCTGTTTCTGGGGCCGGAATCGGTTCAAATGACAAAAATAAATTAAGGCTAACTGAAACTAACCGAAAGATGATTGAACGACTAACCCAAACTAACTAAAAGTAACCAAAAGCACAAAAAGGGTTAAAATGAATCGGAACAAATTAAAAAAATAAAAGTAAGTTAAAACTAACTCAAAGTAACCGAAATTTGGCGAATAGCCAAAACTAACCATAAAAATTAAAATTGGTTATAACCTATCGGATCCGGTTCAAATTACTAAATTAAATTGGAACTAACTGAAACTAACCGAAAGTTGATTTAACTACTAACCAAAAGCTCCAAAAAAGGCTAAAACGTATCGGAACAGATTAAAAATAAGTAAGTTAAAACTAACCAAAACAAACCGAATTTTGGCGACTAACCAAAACTACCCAAAAACATTAAAGTCGATTATAACGTATCGGCGCCGATTGAAATGACTAAAATAAAAACTAACTGAAATTAATTGAATATTGATTGAACGACCACCCACGACGACTATCTAACCCAATCTAACCTAAACTAACCAAAAGCACCAAATATGGCTAAAAAATATCGAAACAGATTAAAAATATTATATAAAAATAACCCAAATTAACCGAATTTGGGCGACTAACCAAAATTAACCAAAAACAATTGGTTATAACATAAACTAACCCAAACTAACCAAAACTAACCAAAACTAGCCAAAACTAATCAAAAGTAACCAAAAGCACCAAAACGGGCTAAAATGTATCGAAATAGGTTACACAAATTAAAGTAAGTTAAAACTAACCAAAACGAACCGAATTTTGGCGACTAACGAAAACTAACCAGAAACATTATATTTGACTATAACGTATCGGAGCCGGTTCAGATGAATATTTTGGTTTCTTGGCAGTGAGTTTCCAAGGTCGCATCACGACACGGAAAATTTTAGTGAACGTCACGACCCGGTTTATGCATACCTGAATATAACGTATCGGAACCCGCTCTAATAAAGAAAATAAATTGAGACTAAGTGAAAATAACCGAAAGTTGATTGGACGACTAACCAAAACTAACCAAATCTATTAAAATTGATAGGAACGTATCGGAACTAGTTCAAATGACTAAAATAAGTTGAGAATAAGTGAAACTAACCGAAAGTTGATTAGACGACTAACCAAAACTAACCAAATCTATTAAAACTCATTATAACATATTGGAACTGGCTCAAGTAAGTAAAATAACTTGAGACTAAGTGAAACTAACCGGAAGTTGATTAGACAACTAACCAAAATTAGCCAAAATTATTAAACATGATTATAAGGTATCGGAACCGACTCAAATCACTAAAATAGGTTGAGACTAAGTGAACCACAGATCTAGGAAGGGAAAACTAACCGCAAGTTGATTAGACGACTAACCAAAATTAACCAAATCTATTAAAATTGATTATAACGTATCAGAACCAGCTCAAATAAGTGAAATAAGTTGAGTCTAAGTGAAACTAACCAAAAGTTGATTAGACGACTAACCCTAACCAACCAAATCTGTTCAAATTGATTATAACGTATCGAAACCGACTGAAATGATTAAAATAAGTAGAGACTAAGTGAAACTAACCGGTAGTTGATTAGACGACTAACTAAAAGTAACCAAATTTATTCTTAATTATAACGTGTCGGAACCAACTCAAATGACTAACATAAGTTGAGACAAAGTGAAACTAACCGAAAGTTGATTAGACGACTAACCAAAACTAACCAAATCTATTAAAATTGATTATAACGTATCAGAACCTGCTCAAATAAGTAAAATAAGTTGAGACTAAGAGAAACTAACCGAAAGTTGATTAGACGACTAACCAGAACTAACCAAATCTATTAAAATTGTTTATAACCTATCGGAACCAACTCAAATAACTAAAATAAGTTGAGACGAAGTGAAACTAACCGAAAGTTGATTAGGCGACTAACCAAAATTAACCAAATCTATTAAAACGGATTATAACGTATCGGAACCGGCGCAAATAAGTAAAATAAGTTGAGACTAAGTAAAACTAACTGGAAGTGGATTCGACGATTATCCAATACTAACCAAATATTATAAATTGATTATAACGTCTGGCAACTGACTCGAATCAACCAAATCAAAGCAAATATATTAAAATTGATTATAGTGTATCGGAACCGGCTTAAATAAGTAAAATAAGTTGAGACTAAGTGAAACTAACCGAAAGTTGATTGGACGACTAACCAAATCTATTGAAATTGGTTACAAATATCGGAACCGTCTCATATAAGTAAATAATTTGAGACTAAGTGAAACTAACCGGAAGTTGATTGACGACTAAGCAAAACTAACCAAATCCATTAAAATTGATTAAAACTAACCGAAAGTTGATTCGACGACTAACCAAAAATAATCTAATCTATTAAAATTGATAATAACGTATCGTAACCGGTTCAAATGACTAAAATAAGCTGATACTAAGTGAAATTAACCGAAAGTTGATTAGACGACTAACCAAAACTAACCAAATCTTTTTAAATTGATAATAACGGATCGGAACCGACTCAAATGAATGAAAATAAATTAATTTGAGACTAAGTGAAACTAGCCGAAAGTTGATTAGACGACTAACCAAAACTAACCAAATCTATTAAAATTGATAATAACGGATCGGAACCGACTCAAATAAATGAAAATAAAATAATTTGATACTAAGTGAAACTAACCGAAAGATTGAACGACTAACCCAAACTAACCAAATCCATTAAGATTAATTAGCACGTATCGGAACCGGTTCAAATGACTAAAATAAGTTAAGACTAAGGTAAACTATAGTTTGTTCAATACTGGTACAATGTTATGTCATAATGATGACACCAGAAAATCCCATAAGAATACGCTTGGTGTCATGATGACGTAACATTGAACCTGTATTGAACAAACTTTATCAGAAAGTTGATTCAACGCCTAACCAAAAGTAACCAAATCTATTAAAATTGATTATAACGTAACGGAACCGGCTCAAATAAGTAAAAAAGTTGCGACTAAGAGAAACTAACCGAAAATTGATTAGACGACTAACCAAAACTAACTAAATCTATTAAAATTGATTATAACCTATTGGAACCGACTCAAATGACTAAAATAAGTTGATACTGAGTGAAACTAACCGCGTTAGATCGGGGATTGAGGGACGAATCGAATGCAGTTACCACAATAGAACTGAAAATTATATCAATTCAACTAAAAAAAAAACGAAAACATTATTGGAGGAGGTTCAGTAATTATATCATAAAGTAAAAGATGTTTCTCTACCATGGCAAAAAAATCGTTCTTTTTTAACGTTATTTAAATTATTTCTAGGATATTTAATTATCTATATATTCAGATAATTTTGATGGCTTTTCATAATTTTTAATCCTAGCAAACCGCTAATCTTGGCAGGCTTCGCTCCCCAAATCTTCTATCTATTTTGGCCGACCCAGTTTCTCTAGGCACACACCGCCTTGCCCCTTTTAAATAAATTGAGTATATTTAAGAGGGGACAGTATTTCTAAATATTATGAAATATAATTTCAAAATATGCATCAGCATCCTTACAATAACATTGTACTTGGATCATTATGACATTAACTTCCAATGTTTTTTGTTCGGGGCGTTTAGTTTGCTAGCTTTGTTAGCTGAGAAGCTAAACGAAGTGCAAAAAAATGTCAAATCACTCATATAGTGAACTCCCTCTTTCGTTTGGTGCCTTGTATTATTTTACTATAAAATATTTATATCATCATCTTTGAAATACAAAAATAATAACCTTGGATTAGTTTTTGACGCAAACATACCATTTGCTCATGATTTTGGTGAGTTATGTCATTTCAATCTTGAAGACTTTAAAAAAATATATTTGAAAACCAGACACAAAGTGGTGAGAAATCAAGAGAACGAATATATTAATGTAGATACTAACATTTATAAGCTGAGATGTTGAAGTTAGGTTTCTAGGAGTCATTCCTAGATCAGCTTGGATATTGCTGCCCCATCGAACTTGCTAACAACAGAGATGGATACTCGGTTGGTGGTGGCTTTCATCTAGATATCTTCTCCGTTTGGGGCATAGATCTGTATCCTTCTGACTGCGCCAGTCATGTCTTTTTAATTACGAAGGCTCTTTAAAAAAACTCTTATTTTTAAGCAAATACAAAGCGGTGCGGATAAGCACTTGGAGGTCAAAAAATTGAATATAATAATGGAAAACTAAAAAAAAATATTTATAAGCTTTGGCTTATCTATATGTTGAAGTTAGCACGAACATATCGTTTTTTTTTATCAGATACGTTTAAGGCCAAAGCTCTTTATTTTTTCTGGCAAAGTACCAACAGTTAAAATTATAAACAATGAACGTAACGTCATTTGATCATTGGTGAGGGTGACAAGGAAAGATAATAAAAAAGGCAAAACAATTTTTTACTAATATAAATAACGTGTTCCATAAATGTTGAAACATTTTTGGAACTAATTCGTCATGTTGCCATCCAATGAGTTTAAAGTTCTGTGCTCACTAATTCACACACTTAGATGTTACAAGAATGAATACTTTAACCGAGATTTCCAAATTATTAAAATAGTTAATTGACCTCGACTTGTCATAGTACCCACTTTAGACTACATTTTCCACTCAAATTTTAATTTGGTCTATTATTATAAGAGCTAACGAAATATCCCCCTTTTAAACTAAATTCTCACAGAAGCATGAAATAAAACACATTTCGAGTTCTATTGCATAAAGTTCCAACACTAGCTTTTAATTACGTGCGAGCCAAGATGAAGAATTTACGGTTACAAACGTTTTCATTAGAACGTTAACTGAACATTAAGTACCGAAAAAGGTTTATTGTCTCAGCGGCAAGTCTGCTGTGAACGTAGCGATGAATATTCATCTACCGTTAAAAAAGCCGAACTCGAGTTTCGAGAGGTGGTTGTTTTAATAAAACACTTAAATCAAGTTAAAAGACAAGAAAGTTTGCCGTCTTGTAAGAATATGAGCGTTTTAATGCGATTAAATCTGGGGACCTTGGTGTGACAAAAGTTACGGAATTTGTGAGGCTTTTTCCGCTGTCGGTTTCGAAGATAACAGTTAAAGTAATAGCCTCCTCGGTTAGGGTCGCCTTTTAACAAGGCCAAAGCAATCCTTTTCTGGTAATTTTCTGCTTATAATTTCCTCAATATAAAAGGGATATTTTACTGTACAAAGCAGTAATAGTAAATTTAATTTAAAAGAATTATATCTCTCCCTATATACTTATTTGAATTGTTCCCAATTGTTAATTCCTCTTCATCTTCGGTTCTCAACTTATCTTTTAGCAGTTGGAAGTATCATGTCTAGGTGGTTTTTTTTTAAGGTACTTACTTGCAAGGCAACTTTTTATTTTATGTAGCATTGCCATTAATCTTTCTGACCAATGGATTCAAACGTCCTCAGCTCTGGTCTTCTACGAATTAAAATACTGTGATTATTGCTGCTTAAGAATAATTAAAACGGATCCACAACTACTCTTTTGAGAATAATATTGATCCATCTTGCTAAAATCCCGAACAGTGTCTGAATGTAGTGGCGCTGCGCTGGTGCTAGTGCTCGAGAGAGGGTGGTTATAGAATGCAAGAATATATTTTATTAACTACTGATAAGAGTAACTAAGTAATTAGGATCGAAGTCGAAATCTGTCTAAAAATATTTAAATGCCTTAGGATAATGAAATATTTTAAGACAACGGCTGGCATTCTTTGCAATTATTCTGGCGTGTGGGGAATGTTTCGCTCCTAGGGTCAAAATGAATACAAGATTCAGTTAGCTCTTAAAACTTTTGACATAACTACTGATTATCTCAAGTATTTATTTTCCCTATAATATTCGCGATTATTGATTTGATGGCAGTTATTTCTAGAACTGCTGTACCATTGATAAATTGGTAAAAGAACATTCAAACTCGGTGCATCATGATATCCATATATAGGTACTCTTTTTACGTACGTAGGTATATTTATTGAGCGTTTATTAAAAATATATCATTTTGATATTAGTTCACTTATTATAAAACATTTTTCAAGGAGTGCTTAAACGTTATTGCAAGTGGAGCGAATAAAGTTCATAAAAAACTTCTCCTTATTACATTATCAGATTAATTTCACTTTAAGCAACTAGTGATCTCTCGCTGCATTCTCCCCGACAAAGTATGGCGTGAAAGGCACTTTCCGAAACTTTATATTATCTTACATAGTTAATCGTTAAGAAGTTAACGATGCCTTAAATTTATCTCGGCCTGTCTTTAAGACTAGGAAAATATTTGAGCAATTTTGATCGTAGACACATTTTTGTTTTCAAATTGTTTTTCTGAGCTGAAACTCAACAAATGGAAACTATATTTTTCTAATATTTAAGCATTCTAGGAAATTATTGTATTGGCAAGGGCTTTGCATTTGTTTGAGATTATGCATTTGACAGGAGGACAAGGCGTTACTACTCGTATATACGTATGCAGCAGAAAAGAATTGTAAAATATGAAGTATCATGCATCAATATAAAATATATGTTCTTTTTACAGAAAAAAAAAATAATAAAAATAAAATAGCTCGAGAACTGCCATTCCTTCCTTACTTGACAAAGTATACGAGTTTTTAACTGTTTTGTCATTCTTTACGTTCTTATTTATGATCACTTTCATTTTTAAATTTCTCGCATTTGACAGCGAGGGCAGATTTGTTTCTCGAAATGTCAAGTATTTGCAGGTTTTTTTAGTTTTTTCTTGCTCCATAGGGTTATTTAAAACTTTTGCCATTTACATCCAAAGTGGCCAAGGCGGAATAAAAGAATAGTGGAGAAAAATGTACAAAAATTTGTGCACAAAGATAAATTCTCCACAACAACATAGAACATATCTACAACAAACACAGGGGTAGGCATAACGACGCAAAAACGAGTACGCATATCGATATAAAATTTTGGTAGCAGGGGCAACTCGTTAAACGACATGAACAGTCATGTCATGTCTGAGCAATCCACGCAAAACAGGACTACAACAAAAGCAACTACAAAACCACGCAGAGTCATCCCGAAACTAAAAACACCGATTTTTGCAAAGCCGACTTCACCACCGCCCATCGTAACAAAAGGTGAACTGGTAAACCACAAGTATTTTACTGCCAACTTAAGGCTATCTAACATCATCATCAAGTCAATGGCATAAAGATTAGCAAAACCTAAAAATAATGTTTGACAAAGAGAAAGTAGAATATCATTTCTACCCCGAGAATGCACAATTACATGCATTGACCCTGAGAGATTTGGACGGGCTTGGATCTCAGCCCAGGAGGTAAGGAATTCCTTCATCAATGAATATGACTGAAATTCAAAGAAAACTAGAACCAAACTAAATCTAGTCTGGAGTTTGTTATGAATGTCCGTGTCTCCTGCAACAGCTGTTGTACGCTTCGTAACAGGGGCACGGACATGCCCACACTTGTTGTCAAAAAGCTCGGATATGTTCCAAGTGTGCGGGACTACACTAGATTACCGAATGCAATAACGATCAAGTAAAATATGCCAATTGTGGAAGTGATCATCGCCCGGTTGACAGAAATTGCCCAGTCTTTTTATTTCAAAGTTTCCCAGGTTCAGCCTCCCCAGCAGCAATAAAAAGGATGTACAAGCCCGCACACCGCCACCAGCAAGATCGGCATGACAGAACGAAATAACAAGACAGCCAAATGACACACAGCAGTGTGTCATTTGGTCGCTAACCTTTTCAGTATGTTGAACTACTTTAATTATACAACTTATACATTTTTTTTGTCATACGCTCCCAAAAATAGCTATTTTACGGACTCATTTAAGTCCGTAAAATGCTTCTTTTTCGGCCTAGTCCCTAAAAGTCGTCATGGCAACTTTTACGGACTATTCCAAAACTCCTGAATATGTCTAAATGTCAAATTTCGAATGGCATGCCAAAATTGTCAAATAGTTGCTACGATATCAATTTCTAAGCTAACTTTTTCAAACATTAGGACTTCAAAAATTATGGTAAATTTGCAAATTTAAGCGTTCTGAAGAAGTGTAAAAAGCATGTAACAAAATTTTGGGAGCGTATGACAAAAAATAGTGTTTGTCACATGTACCTAAATGAAGTTTTTCAGGACTCATCTGCTATTCCGGACTGGAAACAGCATTTTAGGTACTTGTAACAAAAATAACAATTTTTTCATAAAGAAGCATGTGATTAATAAGTGATAATCTTTTTGAGGAATATCGCCTGGTAGTTTTATTGTAAGTGTCTATTTTTGACAGAATTTTAAACATAAGTCAAAGTCAGTTTGTATTTTTTAATGATACATAAAGGCAAACGAAAAGTTTAGTAACATTGTCAAGTCGACAAAGCTATAAAAAATGTGAAACCAAAAAATACCAAGCGATCAGACAAAAATATGTATGGAAACAATTTACCGGGTTTTGCCTAGTACGGGGCTACAACTTAGAGAGTACGACTCCTGAAGAGAATTCTTAAAGACTGGGAATATAATATGCGAAAAGTTGAATGAAATAATTACAAAGAAGATGTAGTTGAGTTGTTATGGAACAAGACGGTCAAAAAGCTTCAGAATGAATATTTTCAAAAACATAATTGTCATATAAATCCATTTAATGACATGGTCTTCCAGACTGTCCGCATTACACGAAACACAAAGAGAAAGGAGAGGCAAGATTTACCTAATGCACTCAGGGAGAGCTTTAGAGTCTTGGCAAGGAAAGGAATCAAAAAGATGGCTTCTAGTTTGGATGAAAATACTCCAGATGGGTTGCAACGAAATTTTTTCCACATATCTACCACCGAACTAGCATGGTGGGAGGGAAGTGAAGCTGTTCCTTTGGTTACAACATTTCAAGGATTAAAAATACAATGACGGTTCGAGTACCAGTCGTCTGGAATACAACCTAATATTTCTAGAACCGAACAAGGGGGAGCGAAGAGAACATGTGAAAGTAAGTGGCTAGTAAAAAAAACTGGCAAATCTCGGCTTATGTCCGAAACCTATTTTTGACGGTGAATAAAAATTAGAACCAAAGTAATCAGTCGTCGTGGTTTAAGAATTGGGTAATTGTTTACTAACCGGCCGTCGACTTATTTTTTTTTTTTTCGAAAAATATCGTTAGTATATTGTTGAAAACAACAAATTTAAAGATATTCTAGTGGCGGAGGTAAGATTTTTTCAACACTTATAAAAATAACCAATTTAAAATGAATAAACCAGTAAGTAAACAATTACCCCCCAGGCTCCTAGTTTACTATACGGCCGTCGACCTATTTTTTTATTTTTTGGAAAATATCCTTAGTATATTGTTCAAAACAACAAATTTAAAGATATTCCAGTGGCGGAGGTCAGAATTGTTCAACACTTATAAAAAAAAATTTAAAATTGAAAAATCAGTAAGTAAACAAGTATTCTCGTGTTCCTAGTTTGCTACTCGACCGTCTACCTATTTCTTAATTTTTTCTATATTATTGAGAACTACAAATTTAAAAATATTCCCGAGGCAGAGATCAGATTGTACCAACACAACGCTTATAAAAATAATTAGGATCAACTTTCGCTTAGCTGAAATCAGTTATGTAAGAAATATTTGTTTATTTAGTATAGAGCAACCTCCCCAAATACAAAATCATAAAAAAAAATTTGCGAAAATGCATCATTTAAATTTTTTCGACTCTAGAATAACTGAAATCAGTTACATGAGAACATGTTTCTGTTCTACATTCTAAATATTTTTCTAAACATAATACCGCAAAAAACTTCTTGCGGAAATAAGTCATTTTCATTTTTTGAGTTAGTTTGGGTTAGCTTTGGTTAGTTTAGGTTAGCTTTGGTTAGCTTTGGTTAGTTTGGGTTAGTTTTGGTTTGTTTGTGTTGGTTTCGGCTCGTTTAAGCCACTACGCACTCGCGTGAAGAAAGGATTGCGCGAAGCACGCACGCAAGCCTATGCGAAACAATTTTGGTTAGCTTGGGTTAGCTTTGGTTAGTTTGGGTGAGCTTTGGTTAGTGTAGGTTAGATTTGGTTAGCTTTGGTTAGTTTGGGTTAGTTTCGTCTCGTTTAAGCCACTACGCACTTGCGTGAAGAAAAGATTGCGCGAAGCGCAAGCCTTTCTTCACACAAGCCGAGGCGAAACAATTTCGGTTAGCTTGGGTTAGTTGTGGGTTAACTTTGGTTAATTTGGGTTAGCTTTGGTTAGTTTGGGTTAGTTTCGTCTCGTTAAAGCCACTACGCACTTCGCGCAATCCTTTCTTCACGCAAGCGAAACGATTTCGGTTAGCTTGGGTTAGCTTTGGTTTGTTTGGGTTAGCTTTGGTTAGTCTGGGTTAGCTTTGGTTAGTTTAGGTAAGTTTGGGTTAGCTTTGGTTAGTTATGAGATACAAAAAACTGATAGTAAACTAGGAAATTGGAGGAAATTGTTTATTTACTGATTTATTAATTTTAAATTGATTATTTTTATGAATATTGAAAAAATCTTACCTCCGCCACTGGAATATCTTTAAATTTGTTGTTTTCA
>MU185303.1:58534-88654 GCA_016904865.1 Pissodes strobi | reverse complement strand
ATATCTTTAAATTTGTTGTTTTCAACAATATACTAACGATATTTTTCAAAAAAATTAAAAAATAGGTCGACGGCCGGATAGTAAACTGTTACCAAGAATTGTCCAGTAGGTATAAAGGTAATAAGAATATCGATAGAAATGGGGGCAAAGTACATCGGGATAGATGCAAAAAAAAATAGAAGTATTGCAAATCATTCTCACACAGATCCAGCGGTCAGTACGCTGGCCTCCAGGAAGTGATTAAAAGAACTGGAAATAGTTCCATAAATTCAGTAATACCATATCTCTAGTTGAGCAAAAAGCATCATAAGAAAATAATATCAAACATAAGATCCGAACATACGCCTTCTAATTCCAGTGTTGAATCTCAAATTCAGGCAACTTTTTATACATCGGAAACTGAAACTAGAACCAGTTTGTTCTATAACAATTGTAACTTTGTTGTTAATAGCAATAACTGTAATAACAATGAGTAAAATGCTTTGTTGTGTTGTATTTCGTTATTTAATCATTTTAATACTACTCGAAGTTTCAGAATTACCCAATAATTTTATTAGGGTTTAGGGACTCAACATATTACTCACCAACACAACACCTCTGGTGTCGTGGTGATGCTGAGTAACAGGTTTCGTCCCAAATGAAAGTATTATTCGGTAATTCTGAAACATCTTATGTTGATACATTCGATAATTTTGGAACGAACAGTGAGCTACCTAGTCCTAAGCCAACCTAAGTGAAATAATGCACAGTTATATTCGACATACCTGTATATATTTTGCTAATTAACTAATACATATGAATGGTAAACTAATAACAGTATAGCTAATACATCGTATGCAGGCACAATGGCATGCCACGTACAATTTAATAAAAGTGAATCAAAATAACAAAAAAGTAACGCACTATTTTAAACAAAAACATGTGCAGATACAAATGCATGTTCAGTGAGAAGGCAGACAAACAGATTCATCAATAAGTGTTTTAACATTTCAGCATAGTTTGATACAGCTATTCGAATACAATCCAAATATTTATCTGCAAGTCGATTGACGTGTTTGTTTTTAATAAATTTCATATTGGAGAAAGCAGATTCACACAAATCGGTTGAACTAAGTAACGCTTTCACCTTCAAAGCAATATGACATAGGACTGAATATTTTTCTTTAATTACTATAAGCCTAATACATTTTGTTCTTGAGACTAACGACTTTAAGGCTAAATCATCACTTTCATTTCTATTGCAGCGATATCTGCGCCTAAGTTCTGCTTAACATAAGCTGAAAACTCTTAAATATCAATTTCCATGCAGGGTGAAGCAACAAGTTGCGCTACTAAAATCATTTCGTTGAAATCCTTGAAATTATTTTTGAACTTATCTTTCAAGATAGAAGCTACATGATATTTACCATCATATGCTTACAATGAATTTTGAGATATATTTTCTAAAGTATAATGAAAATACTTCGCATCGCGGTTGATTGGGTTTGGTTTTGTTCCTATGATTTTAAATCAGAAATTACTTCTGCTAGTTCTTTGTCTCTTCCCTGAAGTTGCAAATTAAGTTCATTTAGTTTTTCTGTAATATCCACAAGGAAACCAAAATCTCCAGGCCAGATTGAATTTTCCAGTTCCGGAATCGGTTCATCGCGTTGTTTGAAAAGTTGAACTATGGCGGATGGAACATCATTGAAACTTTTCAGCACTCATCTTCTACTTAACCACGGGATTTCAGAGTGATGATGTAGTTGCCTGTATTAACGGTCAATTTAATTGGCCAAGGTTTTGAATAATCTTCATTGGAATGCTTGAGCTCTAATCTTGTTCACGATGTTTACTACCAATTTCCTAACGTTGTATAGTTTTAGAAAATTTTCTCATAATGCTTGCTGATGTATAATGCAGTAGTGACAGAGTAATTGCGGAAAGCTTTCATCTTTACGACATAACGCCAGACTCTTATCAAAACCCACCATAGCTGAAGCGTCATCGGTTGTCAAGCATGCCATTTTTGATATTGGAACTTTCTCAGAAGAAATATTTTTGAAATGAGAAAGCAACTCCTGCTCAGTAGTATGCCCTTTCGCTTGATTTTAGACTTCAACATATCTTCTTTTATCGTAAAATCACATTAACGAACGTGGCCATCGGGGAGGTGTTCATCACATATCTTGATTCATCCGGTTGCAGTGAAAAATAAACACAGTTATCTAAGTCAGTTCGTAACTATTAAAAAATATCATTGCTCATTACTTCTACTCGTCTCATCCCTGTTTTAGCAGAATGTTGCATATATTTTATAAGTGAAACATCTCGTCTTTGTTTCATATTTTCCTTTCTGGTGGCGGAATTTAATGGGAGTGATTTTTCTAAATTCGAATGTACATACAGTTTTAAGATAACTATCAAAATTTCTTTTTAGCATCTGAGACAGAAGTATTACGTAACAAACATACACTTTTACCTTCAACTTTTGTAAGGAAGTTTTGTTCTTCCCATTCCGAATGTGCTGACAGGTATTTAGTTTTAAGCTAGACCTAGTACATGAAACTCTGCAATAGAAATAAGATATTAATTAAGCATTAGAAATAATAAGATGTGAAACTCTGTAAATGATGGAAATAGATAGTTATTAACTGATAGATATTTTGATATATTTTCGATCAGGAAGCTTATTATGAAATGTTACCTACGAAGAGCAATTAAGCAAATGCAGTAGTTCTAGGTAAATGTGACAATAGGCTATGCTTTATTATTTGCATTAGGCACTTTATATGTTGATTAATATTTTCACGTCAATAAAGCATTCTGTGAGATATATATGGAAATTTCTCTAAACTAAATGTTGGTATTTAACTTTTTGCTATATAGTATGTATTTCGCGAACTAGAGGTGGTCTGCACATCATTATAATAGCCAATATTAATTGCCATACAAAAACAATTACAATTATCACCTAGTTTTAAGAATTATGCCTTAATTCTAGCCTATGAGTTAAGCTCAGTAAAATCTACATAATGTACGTAAGGTAATTTAATATAGAATGACGATGTAACTTTGACATTAAGAACTAAGCCTCATTTTAAAGAGCATGCCCATATGGAGAACGCTGATAATTATTTTTTAAAAGGTCAGAAGTTGGCTATGTGCATATTTTGCACCGATATGTAGTAAGCCCCACTATAGCCTAAAATGAATGATTTATGGAAGGTAAGTTATTTAAGCCAATTTGGGGCCGTCGTCGCCGTAGATCACGAATTGGACAATAATAAAAAATGACCTGTCAAATAATTCTTATAATTTCAGATTAGGTTACAATAAAAGATAGACCATTATTCGCTTTATACGCAAACAAAAACGCCATTACCCACGAATACACATGTACGCACACATTTATTTATTTTAGAATAATCTAAGCTATATTAAAAAAAAATTGCTGGAAATACACTTCTACTCTCTTCACATGATATGAAACTAGTAGTAGTCTTTACTACGAATATAAATAATGTACGACCATAGTGGTAGCCGGAAGGAAGTTAATCATAATGCTAGAACCCTTCCTAAGATGGATCCTAGCGCGTTCGTTTTTTTCTGATTATCTTATGTTTATAAGATATGCTAATACTTATTAAATGCTTACATCAATGTCTACAAAAGGCTTGTATATAATAGATTTTCAGTTGAAAGTCATGAACTATAGCTGAACCAAAGAAAATGTTACTACGATTAACATTTTCATTGGCTGAACTCAGCTTGTTCGTTCAAACTTCCAAAGTATACCTAATCGCCGACTTATGGTTTTGATGCAATTCCGTTTGGCACAAATAAAAATCCATTGACATTTTTTTATGTGAACTTTTATTAGGTGTAACATTTTGGCATTTTTAAAGCAGTTTGTCTTATGTTTAATACATTTGACAAGAAACAATCCCAAAATGAGTATAACACTTGGCAAAGGGTTCAGATTAAACTACCTAGTATCAGCAGCTCATTGTTTAATAATAAAATTAATGAATCCAGACAACATAGTAATTTAATAATATACCATCGAAATCTTGAAGAGTAGCTGTGACCCGACTGTATTGTATCAATGCTTTATCTTCGCTTCCTTACTTATTAAGAGTTAAATCTTCTAATATTTTCATATTTATTTAAAGTAAATATATATTTTATATTTTAATTTATGTCTTTATTCAAATAGTAACTTCATATTGTTGATAAAACAAATATTCATCTTGGTCTAACTTTACTGATATATAATGATATAATGAATACAATAAATCTGAAATGCCAGAGTATAGAACTCCATCCTGTCTCAACGTTTATTACTTTATATCTTTAATTTATTAATTAAAAGATTTTATTTTTATTTTGATTTTTGCGAAATATTTTTTCAGGGGTGGAGGATTTCTTCAACATACCAACTATCGTAGACTAAGCGAAGGAATTTTCAGGTAACTTTGGTAATGGAACGGCGCAAATTAATAACAAAATCATTAACATGTGGGGCTGAGGCAGTGCAATAATCGGCTGATTTTCATATCATTGTACAAATTCACATCATATTATTGATAAGCTTGCATTTGCATAAGGCTTTGATTTTTGCGAAATTAGTGTTTCGGGAGATCCAAGTAATATAGAACTTTCTCTAAATTTTAGCCTTTGAAAGATGAAGTAGTTCTGAACCCTCGCGATTTCGAGGTATCAAGTCAAAGATCAAGTACGGTTTTATTATCGATATCCGCTTTTAGCGTTTCGAATTTTGCAATAATTCGATATTTTCCATAGCCATTTCTGAAAGACATATTTTTTGGAAATATTTCACTTTCTCTATGCCTATCCGTTCTTTCGCATCCTTTGCTTCATTCCTAGATACATTTAGTTCATTTCAGTCCATCGGACGTCAGTTAAAGACTTAAAGATGAAATTGAAGAACCAGATATAGCCTATAGACAGTTTTCATAGCGTCACAGGCAAACCAAAACATTTTGTAGAACATACACTGAGAACCAAAAGTCCTGTATAAATTCGATAAAGATTTAGGGATGCAATTTTCGGAAAATGTTTGGACACGTAAACTTTTATTTTAATTTGCGCATCTTTTGACGGAAAAGTTAGGTATACCCAGAATTTTTTTTATATTTTGAATTCTACCCTATGCCTAAAGTGAAGAAAAATGCCTTATATAGTTAAAGAAATATTTATCAGAAAGGGGATATCAAAATTAAAACATGAACTATTTTAATCCTGAATCTTGCCAATGTTCGAACTGTGCTCCATTGACTTCCTGATTGCAAGCAAGTCGAAATTCAAACGCTCCTAAAATGTCATGTATCATTTCACGGGTTATTAAGTGAATTTCATGTCTGATCTTATTTTTTAACTGGAAAACCTACTAGCCAGGTGATCTAGCAGGCCATTCTATTTGCCCCCTTCGGCCTATCCAACGACCTGGAAATGCGTCATTTAAATATTCGCGCATCTCTCTGCTACAGTGTGGAGGCGTCAGCCTGTTGAAGAAAAAACAAAGTCTTCATGAATATTAGGGTTGCTCGCATTTGGAAACAAACGGCATAAGGTGGGGATCAATTAATTCCTTAAATATTCCAAGTAGCATGCATTGACCTCTTGGAGTACCATCGAAGAAATACTCTGTCGGACACAATACCCACCCAAACATTAAGAACATGTTTATACTGGGTATAGGCTTTACCGCCCAGTGTGGAATAGTGAAAGACCAATAGTAACAACTTTGTCTATTAAAAAAAAGTATTATTCTTATTGTTACTTTAGGCAAAATCTAAAAATATGTGAGATATTCCATAAAGAAGAATTTCAAATGACGCCAGTTCTTTACCATGTGTTACCCTTTATACTTGAATTTTACGTCAAAAGATGTACACATGAAAATAAATTTTTACGTGTAAGAGCATTTTTCATTTTTCCAAAAAATGCATCCCCAATTTTTTCTACTTTATGCAGGACTTTTGGTCCTCACTATATAGATTCAACCGCAGGATGCTAACGGTATGTTTTGAGTACTTCAGTTTTTGGTTATTACGAAAAGTAGTCCAAAAATCCAAATTACAGTGCTAAATATCTTTTTTCGCAGTATTCATATTAAATAATGATTCTCCGTTGTTTTTCCTAGACCACAATGTTGCCTCCTAGTTATGATACTTGCTGTTTTTTTTTTGTTTTTCTCTTTCTTCACCTCCGCTAACTCGTATAGTGAAACAAGTACAACTTTTTTGTACTTCCGGGACTAAAGTATATATTTTAGTCCCTCCATGCAAGGACTACATGGAGATAAAGTAAATCCTAGCAACACATAATTAGAAAAGTACGCGATTGTACGCTATACAATATTAAATAGTTGATTTTCTTCACCGCTAGTATGCTGTATGATGCTGCTTGATGTTGAACTATACGTAGAAGCTTCAGAAACTTGCTCAAAATCTTGTCTGGATGTGTTTTCTGAACGCCCAGCAATTTGGAATGCGTTCACGTCAACATATCTAAAAATTGCATCGGCAATAGTTTTTTTATTATTTATGAAATTTCCAAAGTACCTCTAGGGACTGTTGCTGAGTTCCATCCACCATGCCTTTCTAAAACATCCACAGTCGCGCCAGAGCCAGCTAATAAGGAGACAGAGGTTCGACGAAAGGGATGCCCAATGTATAATGATGAACTGGGTAGATTTAGGAATGCTGCTACTTTTGGGGTACTTTTTCAAGTATGTTTTTACTGACTGCTGGTGGCGTAGAACTTTGATTGTTTTGGTGATGAACGAAAAACTCGAATTAATGGTCTAAGCCATTCTTAAAGCCATATACTGACAGATTTCAGTAAAATTGATACTATTTATACCTAAATTTTTACAAGAAAATCTTATTGATCTTGTTCATGGTATGCTTAATATTAATCAAAACTGAGTGACCCAAATCAGTTAGATCGTCACCGTCAAATGAACTAACTTCCTAATTATACAGGCTCATACGACGCCTTTTAAGATACTACAGTCATACGCCACTATGCCGTATTAGCCGCTTCTGATTGGTGGATTAACATCCCTTTCACCTTATCTGCGGTCCAGTCAGTTTATTCCACCAGGTCTAGTTAGTTCAGTGGTCAGTTTATGCGTTTGGAATGTAGACGACCCGCGTTCAATTCCCGTCGGACGCAAGACGTGTTTTCTTTATTTTGTAAAGATTATGTGTGTGCTTTTATGAATTTGTTAGTTTGAGGTAGTTGCGTCTAGTTGCGCCCCGGAGCGAGCGAAGCGAGCGGAGGGCCATGCGTGAAGAGTTAACAGCACTTTAAAATGATGTAACCCACCAATTAGAAGCGGCTAATATAGCATAGTGGCGTAGGACTGTAATCGCATTATGCTCCTACGACACTATAACTAAGAGCTACCTTTTCCATTAAAAACTGGTTATCCGGGGCATCCATTTAAAATTTGTCAACCAACCTGTTAGTATCTTGGCTTTTTTTGGATTATATCTGTCTTTTCTTCTTTTCAGCAGGACACTTAGCTTATGAAATTTGCTTACATTGATATTATTTTTAACCTTGAGCATGGTCTCCAGCATGGAATAATGTGCCCAAAGCGTTGAAGGAGAGAGAGTCTTCGATTTTTCTGTGAAAAGCACGAGTAGGGCTTCTTCGTTGAAAATTTCAACTTTTCGATCATTAGATCATCTTGCGACGCATATTGTGCTTCATGTATTTTCCTTGACTTTCTCGACAAAACACTTACTAACGCCTTTTCAGCTACTTTTTGCAAATCAAAAGGTTCCATTCCGACTGTAACGAATGACACTGGCAACTTGTTAATTTATACTGCAGCTAAGTGTTTAAAAGCAGAGTAATAAAATTGCCAGGTGTTTTTAAATGTATCCCTACATATTACTACTCTTCCTGGAAGTACAAAAAAATAATGCGCTCCATGGCTGGTGAATCTCTAACTGCACAGAGGTTTCCATCCTTCGATGCAGAATGAATGGATCTACTAAGCACAGCATCCGCATCTAATATCATTATATGGATGCACCCCTACAGTGTGGGGTACCAGCAGACGGTTCATGCAAATATATTGCATACTTGTTATGTATTTAAAAAATAATATATTACAGCGGAGCTTAAGTGCCTTAATCTCTTGAATGGTTGCTGTTGTAAAGCCGCTGACACTTTGGAACGTTGCCGTTCATTCGCATTCATTTGCATTGCTACTCAATCGCTGGAAACGTTCCTCAAGGCCTGCCACCCTTGAACGAATGACCTGAAATATTTGCATCGACAGTGTTCCGTCAATTCGCGCCCTTAAAGGAAATCGATATTCTTTTTTATATGCGTCCACACTACAACATTTCTGCATTCATGGCAAGGCATTTCCTTTTGATATTTATATTTTACCGACAGGCGACGGGAAATGTTCGTTCGCACTGCTGACCCTTCGCGGCCATTCACGTCCTCATAAAATCGCTGGAAATGACCGTCCACACCTGCACAAGAATAGGGGCGAATCTTCATCAATGCGAACCAATGGAAACCTTCGTTGCAAAATGTCAGCTGCTTCAGACACAGCACTAGAGTATCAAACTCTATTCGTGGGACTAAATGAGTCACTTAGTCCCTAGATATATAATATACTATTTAAATAAATTTCATATTATTTTTTAATTATTTCTTTACTAGAATATATTTTATTGTAATACGCGTTAAATATATGCTCATAAAGATATTAGCTCACGTCAACTACTTTTATAATTTTTGATTTCTAAGCGTTGTATTAATTTTATATTTACACGGATGGAAATTTCAAAATTGAAGAGCTTTATCTTTGTATAGCTACTAAAATATCCTATTCAACGACTTTTAGAAAAAAGTTAATATTAGCTCTACAGATAAAATGGCATTAATATAAAAAAAAATTTGATCTGAACCAGAGATTAATTTAAGAAGTATTTTATAAAATAAAAGTGAGCCACTGCAAGCTATTTACAAAACGATAACGTAAACATAATTTGAGAAATCGCACCACTTTTTTCCCGATCAATTTTTATTACTCGTTATTCTTTCTAAACTTGACGCGTTACTGCTGTTACTTGAAAATAACAATTTATGGTCAGCATCTCCATATTATGCATTCGAATTAGTGTTAACAGAGGATCTTATTTCATCCCCATTTAAATAAATCTTGTTTGCAGAAAGCTGATCTATTCAGTTTGTCATTAATAGTTATTATTTAATTTACCTGCATTAAATTCTGGAAGGAAGATGTTAGAATATTTTTAGTTTAGCGAGGGCAGACCTAGTTTCACATAGAAAATCAGTTTTCTCATTTTTAATAGGATGAAATACACTGTGGTAATTTGGTGAAAATGGGCACGGGTCAATATAAATAATTATTTAGGAACTGGAACCGATCAAGAAATCAGAAAATAGGATAACAAAAACTTTTCAAACTTACAGCCAAAAGACGCATAGCAAAACAATAGCGAGAAGACAGCAGAACCTATACAAAACTGAGCTGGTCATTTAAATTTTTAGGACGTGTTCGAAAACTGTTTGGGGTTGCGTTTTAAGACAGAATTCAAATAGTATTTTGGTTAACTTTACGAAATATGTATTTTCGAGAAGGTAGTAAAATAATTAGTTGTTTTTAATTTTGAACCAATAAGGACGTCAAATAAGATCAATATCTTAAAATATTTAAAGTATCACAAGTAAACATCTTTACTAGAATCTCTTGGGACCCTAATAGAATTACATAACAATTATTGAATGTACTAGTTTTTATTTTTCTCCCAGGTTGAAGACCAGCTTTCACTCGAGTAATAAACATTACTTTTTCTACCGCCACTTATGAAAATCAATCAAAAATCACTCTTTAGATTCCTAAGAAAACGATTAATACCACATGCATGTTCATATCGACTTATCATTACGTGTGTTAAAAAACACTTATCGCTTCATCTCCATCTGTCAAGTCAAATTGTCAAATCATAATATTGTCAAATTACCAGCATCTATCATCTGTTCAAATAGAGTTATGATGAAATTACTTTTCCACGTGTGTTGAAAAATTTTGCAACACGCGTGTGAAATAAAGGCATTTTCTATATTTATAAGAGATCGTAAGAATAATATTTTTTAAACCCATGCGCTTCTAACGGCAATTGTATATTCGTTCAAGCGGATCAGGTGAAGTAATTTTAAACCAAATTTATTTTTTATCGAATATGACCAACTTTTATATCGGATCGACTGATGATGTAAAGTCTTTAAAGTTTGATAAAGAAGGAGGATAATAACCAGCGAGATACATAGAGTTCTTCATTTCTAAATATGTAATTTTTTTCAATTTTCGCAAACCAAATTTGTTTTCATTTACCTGTACCTATAAAAAAAATTTAATTACTTTCAGGTCCAGAAAAAAATCGCAAGGACGAACACGAAATGCAAAAAGGTTATGTAAAATAATTAATCGGCTGTTAATTATGATTTGAATCCGTTATTCCAAAATAATTTTTCTATCCACTTCAAGCAATTGTAAGGTAAACCTACTTCAATCAATTTAAACTAAGAAATTAGAAGATTGGGATGAACTGAAGTTAAAAATTTAAAATCGAATTAAGAAAATTTGTAATTACCGATTCGTAGGTCAAAACGTGCAATGCAAATTGGGCCCTAGCTCAAATATCGGACAGTAGAGGAGTGGAGCATTTATATAAGGCGCCACCAACTTGTAGACGGCACAAGTAGGAATATTCCCAAGTTGAAATATGGAACTCAAAATGTGGATCAGAAAAGCTTCTGTAAAGAGAATTAAAAAGGAACTATTCGCATGGGGACACTCAAAAAAAACAAAATCAACTCACCTGACAAAACCAGTAATAAATCCCATTAATGAGCGAGTTTCAGTCACCAAATAAACAATTTTTCTAACCGATCTCGAAAATAACACTCCAGGATTTGGACACACCGAAACCCCTTGTAATTAATTACACGAGCTAGCCGAACTGATATATTCGAGCGAAAATTAAAAATCTATATTGAATTAGGAAAATTTCCAATTATCGACGAGTAGGCCACAACGAGTTGCCATCGAAGCGTGCAAATTAGGGCCCTAGCTCGAATATCGGACAGTAGGGGAGGGGGTTATTTATATATGGCTGCACCAACTTGTAGAAGGCACAAGCAGGAAAATTCCCAAGTTGAAATATGGAATTCGTTGCAGCTTAGGCTTCGCATCAGAATAAAATGTGAACAATACACTCAGCGGTGGGCCCTACAAATTTACCATTATTGTGTAAAAAGATATATACAATAATTAAATCAGAAGTTAATGTTAAATAAAATACCAAGGAAAATTCAGACAATTCAATATTTTACCTGTAAAGGGTTCGCTAACTGGCTAACGCTCAAATTGCTTGGCTGCCTCAAAGGTGAATCAAAAAAACTTCCGTAAAGAGAATTAATACGGAATTAGGGACTGTTGGTAAAATGGCGACACTAAAAATACTAAATCAACTCACCTGACCTAAGCAGTACTAAATCCCATTAAGTAGCGTATTCCAGGCATCAAGCAAACAGTTAGGTAAAGATAAGATAAAGGTAAGGTCTGAAAATAGGAAAATGGGAAAACTCGACAAAGCTAAAATCAACCAACAACTTCCATCTGACACCAAACACTGCCCTTGCAAATGGCAGGTCGGTGAGTGGCGCACACGAAACTTCCAGGAACCAAAGGTACTTCCTCTAAAATCCCCACTGCATTGGCCAATCCAAACACAGCCTACGTGTCACATGTTTAACCCAACAATTTTTCTAACCGATCTCGAAAATTATACTCCAGGATTTTGACCGCACCGAAACCTCTTTTAACCCATTAGTGCATAAGATCCGATAAATCGGATGTCGTATTTATGCAACCCTACTTTTGTATAAGCCTAAATTAGCTTTTGTAACAGGCGTTAGTGACATGTTTCAGGTGTAAACTTCTTATTTATTTAATTTTTACGGTGCGATAAATGCCTAAAAGAAGTTAAAACTGCACTAAAAGCAACATGGATCCATGGCTCTATTCAACGAGACGACAAGGGCAAGTATTTTCGATTTTATTTTAATTTTTTGACAACGTCGACCTCAAAATTAGTGAAATTTGTATGTGTAGTAAACCACCTGAGATGATCGAGTAGTAATCTGCTCATAAATTTACAATATTATGTAAATATGTGAGCCTAAAATTGAAATCCGATATATCGGATTGTATGCTTTATTGTCAACTTTTTCCGTATGCGAACTATCAAAGATAAATTGACACTTTTTATTTATGTGCCATAGTCTCATAGTGAAGTACGTCACACTTCTTAAAAAACCTAGTTATTTCATGATTTCATGAAATTCCCCAAATTAACTCGTCTCTTCCGGAAGTGACGTATTTGACTATTTCACCACGATATAACAATTATATACTTATATGAAGCGACAAGGAAAATGTTTGTGGGTTAGGAGGTGGTACTGTATTATCTCTGATAACGACTTCCAGAATACCTCCTACTAAAGGATTTAAATTATTTTTCGACAACTACTTTTCGTACTTGAGCCAATTTCCGCATGGCATTTGACACAACTTGGTTACTGCGCGACTGGCACTATTCACAACAATAAAAATTGCTGTAGTTCAACCTTTACCATTCTAAAAATATAATAGTGGCATGGGCGGCGTTGACAAAATGGACCAGTTGGTAGCCAAATATAAAACCAGAGTATGGTAGTCCATATTTTGTTACTTGCTGGATGTTTCAGTAACCAATGCATGGCTGTTGGTGAAAAGGATACGTCCTATAGAAAAAGATTGTGATTATTTGATTAATTTTCGAAGAAACCTAGCAAACTGTCTCATCAAAACACACGGCACTCAGCCGATGAAAGGAAAAATACTACAGAATTCAGTGAACGATGTTCGTTACGATGGTCGCGATCACTGGCCAGACTATGTAAATACTGAAAGATTGTGTAGAAATTGCGGGAGTAAGAACAAATTTATTTGCTCCAAATGCCAAGTTGGACTACATCCAAAACAATGTTTCAAAAATTATCATACATTTGAATTTCTTTATCTAGTCAGTTTGCATACAATCCGATATATCGGATGACCTGTATTTTTTGTTTTTTGTAAGAAAAAATAAATTTTTGATACATTTCCTTTATGTTGTAATAAAATATGTCAGAATTCATAAAAATAACATTATTTTTAATCTTGCTAAATTTTTATGCACTAATGGGTTAATTAAATTTACGAGACATATAAATATTAATTTTTTTGTAATAATAAAAATTTAATTTATATATTCACCCGCTAGCCGAAAGAAAATAACCATTTGATCCGAAATTTATTAAATAGAACATGCTTATTTGTTTCCATTTACATGTACTGACAAAAACACTTTTTTCTTCAAACGTCAGTAAATCCGTCATTACTCGACTATGTAGGCGGCCGTGAAGTTTCGTTTTTCCTCCGCCGGAGCTTTACTTATCACTTTTCCTCCGGCGGAGGTAAAAGTGTTATCATAGCAACATAGATACAATACAAACAGACAACAAAAAAGCGTCAACAACTCAAGATTTATTAAACTACAATTTGTATTTATCACTTAATTTGTGACTGCATTTCTAAAAATCACTAATTTAGGAACAAATTGGTTATTATTTAATCGAACTTACTCAATAACTGCTTGTCAATACGGAATTAAAACCCAATCGGAGACGCAATCTTAAAAAAAATAATTATTGTTGACAGTGTCCACTGACAGCTTTATGTTACATTACTATAGCAACAACCTGTGCCTATTCACCGAGACCGGTCTAAGCAGCCTTACGAACCCACTTATCTTTAATTATTATTATTATTACTATTAAAAGAGATGTTTTTGCATTAATTTGTCGATATTTGAAGAAAAAACAGCATATTTTATTTGGAGGAAAAGTTACTTTTCATGGCTTGCTCTCTATTACCAGCCTCACTCCGTTCGGCTGTTAAACACGAGCGCGCCATGAAAAGTATGACTTTTCCTCCATATAAAATAATATACTATTATTACTATGAGATCCACAAAAAAATTACAAGGACAAAACATGAAATGCAAAATAGTTATGTGAAAAGACGAACCATCTGTTAATTATCATTTGAATTGCTTGCCTCTGCAATGGGAATTTCGTTCTGAGTGTTTTTCTTCCTGACAAAATTTTGTGTCAAATAACAAATATATAACTTAGATAATATATATTTTACATTTTTCCAAATTTTCCAGCTAAAATATTTTTCTTGGGAAGACCTGGAAAGCTAGGGATCCAGGCCTTCATGTAATTACGCAAGTAATTTTAAAGTTTTGTTTCACAGACACCTGCATCTTCTCACACACCAATTAGCCTAATACCGAATAAAATATTTAGTTATGACTTTAGTAAAGTGCTTTCTTTCTTCATTAATTAAACATATCGTCGAAATATTGTGGCTATTAATTATCCAAAACTTCCATCTCAAATATGCAATTAATATGTAATCGTCAGCATTGTTCTTCTGTTACGTACTTCGATATGTTAATAAGATACAAAAACAGAACTATAAAAAGGCTTATTAAATAACGGCTTCAAACGATGTCACTTAATAGCATTCTATATAGTACTTCTAATAACAAAAGTAATATACGAAAACGCTGCATGGCGAGCTTTGATCTCTAAAAGCGGGAACAGCTTAGGTGCACTCTCATTATTGGATTTCTCGGTGCTCTTATTGGACACTTTAAAGTCCAATATGAGATATAGCAGTTTTCAATATAGTCGACAGTTTGAAGGCACCTATTAACATCGAGAAAATGCTCCAGTATAAAGTAATATTTTCAGTTAAAGAGAAATATTAAATTAAGGATTCACTTTAAAAAGTTAATTAAAATTAATAACTCTGTGCAAATTATAAAGTTGTGTTAATTATTTTGCCTCAGCTGATAGATATAGTAGCTTTTTATGAGAATTGCTACGAAGATTAGAATGCAGGTGCAATCGTGTTTTACAGACTAATCTTAATTTATACATTTAGCGCAATTTAACAAATAATTATATACAAGGTGGTGCAATGATTCGGCAAAGCTAATAAGTGTCGAATTTAGCCCAAAATTTATACGCTATTAGGATAGGTCCACTAATTGTTTATAAACTAAATATACAAGAATGGCCAAAAGTCTGGAATAAAATATAAATTCTACGGCATCTAGAGGTGACTAAATGCCGCAAATGTGTTCAATTCGCTGTTTGGCATTTTCAAAGTGATAGTAAAAGCTCTCCACGGTATTCCGAATAACTTCAGCTGGTAAATTATGTGTCTCCAGCGTAATTTTGTTCTTTAAATCCTAAATATTATCCGGTCTCTCCTGGTAAACCTTTTTATTCAAATATCCCCAAATCATGGCGGCTATTGAACTGTATCCCTTCTACCAATCCACCGATTTGTAAATATTTATAAGATTAATCGACTTACCTGTAAGGAAGATCAATCTTAATTATTCGAGCTTCGTAGTCCTTCTATGACAAATAGTTGGTAGGTCTCATTTTATGTCCTATCAGCGCACAGAGTTTTAAGAATGTGATAAGTAAACAATCACCCCGGCCGGCCCTGTACCAAGCCATATCCATCAGTTCATTTGTGACGGAACAAATCGCACTGGTCTGGGATTACGTATAAGGGTGTGGTGGGCCCTATCATAGAAGGACTACGAAGCTCGAATAATCAAGATTGATCTTCCTTACAGGTAATTCGATTAATCTTATAATTATTCTTCGCTTCTAAGTCCTTCTATGACAGATAGTTGGTAGATGTTTAAAGAAAAATACAGTGCGATTTTAGTGCAGACCTATAGTATGAAAGCAACTACACACACACACATATAGATGTATACACGAACGTAAAAGAACCGAAACAAATTGCTACTTAATTTAGTTAGTCATATACCTAGAAACTTTACAATGGTTTTTCTTCCTTTTTTTTAACCCCTCCTGAATTATTTATATTATCTATTATGCATTTAGCAAAACCGCTTCGCTAATTAGCTAACGGTAGATTATGTAATTTGTTAAAACAGTGGACTTCTCTGTCGAATTAAATCAATATCCAAACCCGACCAAAGGCTCATACTAAACGAACGCTTATAGCGCCGCGTTGATAACGCTGAAAACTGGACGTTATATTGAACAACTAAACACTACGCTAAAAACGTCGCGATGATAACGCGACGCCACCCTCAGAGGCCTACTATATACTGCGTTTATGGGACGTTGTTGCTTACTTTATTTTCAAAATGGATACAATTCAATTGGGCTGTGTAGGTCTGTTACACCTTATGGAAACATATAAAGAAAATAATAAGAGAAAAAAGAGACGGTGGGGTACGCACCCGGTGCTTTCAAGTCGTTTATCAACAGGGCAATTTCACGTAATGTTCCAGCAACACCGAAGGTACGAAGAAAAGTTCTTTCTTTATTATCGAATGTCAGTTGCTTCTTTTGATGAACTGCTTGGATCGGTATGTGAACATATACGGAAGAAAGACACGGTGATGAAAAAAAGTATAGAACCTGCAGAGAGACTCGTCATAACATTGAGGTAAGATATATTATAATACACATACATTTGAATTTATGTTAAAATTCATTTAAGTAATTACAATTTGTATACGTATACACATAAGATTACTTCAGTAACATGTAATCAGAAATGTTGAACTGCTGACTGTTTTCTTCAGTGAACTCGGAAAATCGTTGATTATCGTCATTTTCATCACTTGACTGGTTTGTTAGAATCGCAGGAAGATGGTCACTTGAGTGGGTCATGTACGATGAGCGTGAGGTAGATGCCCCCGAGAGTGGACGAAGTTCTGGTCGAGACAAACTGTGGGTACGTCCAGCATTTACAGCATTTCTGAATAGTTCCGATATTGATAATCTTATATCAAATGCTTGTTCTGGTGGAAAATTATCCATTATTGGAACAAAGGATAGCAGGAATGCTTTGTTGCCATACTTATCAGAATTAATTCCGCCTCTTTAAATTTCCAGACTTTCCTGCATAATATCAGTTATACTCTTGGATGCCGATGATATTGCTCTTCCTATAGTCGGTCCTTTCTTCGCCCTTTCCTGCCGCTGTTGTCGTTCTCTGGTGGGAGGCAAATTTGCGGGATTATGTTGTATAATAGGGCCCGGCTCTTTGTTCTCTGGATCATCTCCAGCTTGATAGTTTTCAGCAGGTTGTCCTTCCGGTGGAGTAATGTTAGATGCCGTGTTTTCGCATCCTTTAACGTGTGGAGCCAAAAAAGGTAATTGGTCGTAGTACACGTATTTCTTCTTTTTGCTGGCAGGTTCACCTGTTGTAGTTTTTTTAGGTAAGCGAAAATCCCTGACGAAATTATCCCGTAGCGTCTTCCACTTCTTCGTAAGTTCTTTACCTGAAAGAAATCGTCGGTGTCAGTGGGGCTTGAGAATAAAACGACATCTTGTTTTTTATATGCAATAGAGATATTAGTGTTAAATGCATAAAACACATTGCTTTTTCTGTTATTGGGGCTATAAAATTTGTATGTTTCAGGTATTCGGCCTCGGGGATGAACTTTGGTGATCTTGAATTTGATTTTCATGTATCAAGTAAAACTGTCCGATTGATTGTGAGAGAAACCTGCGAAGTTATTTGGGAGGTATTACAGCCCGAAGAGATGCCATCTCTAAACGAGGAAATGTGGCTGGATAAGGCCAATGAATTTGAAGTGTTAACTAACTACCCTAACTGCGTTGGGACTGTGGACGGTATTCGTATACAATGTCCGCCAAATTCTGGATCCGAGTGTTTCAACTATAAGAAATATTTTTCCCTTGTGTTGCTAGCTATAAGTGACGCTAAGTACAACTTCACAGCGATTGATGTTGGTGCGTATGGTCGCGAGGGTGATTCAACTATTTTCAAAAATTCAAATTTTTACAAGAGGCTCATTGCAAAACAACTAAGTCTCCCAAAAGATAAACCCCTACCATCGTCAGGCCCAACAGTACCTTTTGTGCTTCTTGGAGATGAAGCTTTTGGGTTGTCTAAGCATGTAATTCGGCCATACGCACAAAAGGGCTTAACCCGAGAACAGAGGGTGTACAGTTACAGGCACTGTCGTGCAAGGCGTACTGTAGAATGTGCGTTTGGAATTCTAAGCAACAAGTGGCGCGTTTTACATTCTTGTATTCTAGTGGGCAAGGAATTTGCAACCAAAATCGTTCAGTGTTGTTGCGTATTACATAATTTTGTCAAATAAACGAGATGATTTCATTTTTGCTGACACTTTGACATGTGACTTGGAAGAAGTCCATGGCGTTGCGCCTGTAGTAGGGCGAACAAATGGGCTTTAAGTTAGAGAGCTTTTTTGCACCTACTTCAACGGTCCAGGATCGGTATCTTGGCGAGAGAGATATATTTAAACTGTCGTGGAGAAGAAATAGGAAGCAACAGTACTTAGTTAATAAATTAATATAATTACTATTACATAATAATGTAATTAATAAAATAATAATTTTATTCCTGCAAGAAGCCATTTTACCATACAGGGTGATTCACGGTAATGGTACCTTAGGCATGTCTGGCAAATCACTTAACAGACCATTCTGAAAATTTGGTCGTTTACATAAACCTTGCTAAAATATTTACGACAGTGCAATGTTGCCGCTTCTACTAAAAAGTAGTAGCAGCTCAGATAATTTGAATTGAATATTTGGATTACGCGAATAATTTTAGACAAATTTCATGAATAATATCCTATACCTAGCACCAACTTTTTTTGAAATATTAGCAGTTGAATATCGACCATTTACCAAGTTTTACAGCTTGTAAAATCTAAACGGCTAGAGATAGAGCAAAATGGATTGCACTTTCTTGTCTTTGTTTTTCATAAGCTATCGTTTCACACCTACTTTAGATTTAACGAGATGTTAAAAAATTCCGGTTAAATTTAACCTTTGGTTAAATATAAAATTAGCGTCAAACGATAGCTTATGAAAAGCCAAGACTAGAAAGTGCAATCCATTTTGCTCTATCTCTAGCCGTTTAGATTTTCCAGGCTGTCTAACTTTGTGTCGAATTTTAACTGTCAACATTTCAAAAACAGTTGGTGGTAGCTATGTGACGTTATTCATGACTTGTGTCTAAATTTCTTCGCATAATCCAAATATGCAATAATATACAGGGTGTTCTATTTAAAATAGCAGAGTTGCTACTACTTTTTAGTAGAAGTAGCGACACTGCAGTGTCGAAAATATTTTACCAAAATAGAGTATATCCCTTTATGTAAACGATCAAATTTTCAGAATGATCTGTTGGGTGGTTCGCCAGAAACGTCTAAGGTACCATCCACCGTTAATCACCCTGGAAAAATTTACCTGATTACCGCCGCTGTCTATAAATTAAACAAGTATTTAAATATTTACCTGCTTTATCTTTCTCTGCAGACGTCATTTGATTCCAGTTCTCGTACATAGACTCACCGACTTGATTCCAGCATTTCGCCTTCAACTCCCTATTGCCGTAGTCCTTTGACTGGACGTCATAAATGGGTGGCTGGTTCTCAAGTATATAAATGAATTTCTCCGTGTCAAACATAATAATAATAAGAACAAGTAAAAAAAAATACCTTCACACTATGAACTGGTAACCTTTTTGCTTCACGCAGACAGACACAGAAGGGCAGTTGAGCTACAAGCGCGTTGACAACGCCTCGTCTAGTAGGATTCTCGCTGCCAACGCCTCGAAATTAGCGCATATGATTGCGTTGGCAACGCTTGACGCCCGAATTACGTGTATTCGCCGGCGTTAAAAGCGCTCGTATAGTTAGCAACACGGTAGTGCCTTTGTCCCAATCAACCGATGTTTACGCGTCGTTATCAACGCGGCGCTATAAGCGCTTGTTTAGTATGAGCCTAAAAGCGGCCCAAGTTGCTGCATGGTCTATAGCACGGTATAAATAAATATACGGTATGATTCCTTTATTCGTATATAATGTACTATTGTCGATGCCAGACATAATTGAAGTTTTGATATTTTGAACCATCTAAAGCAGTGCACTAATTATCCCTAGTATTATTATCAGTATTATAATTGGGGTTTGTCTAGGACGAAAGGAAAAACTAAATATGGTTGTTTTTTTCTCTTTTTTCCAACGCCATCGTCAGATGTTTTTAATTTTCCAGAATTTTATTTCAATCCTCTATCATTGTGGTATATTTTATCTATAGATATCTGTGAAATTGACCAAACTCTTTTGGCTCACGGTGAGCAGGAGCCATGTAACTAGTGCTAGAGCTAAATCATTAAGAGTTAAGGAATCAAAAAAAAAAATTTCTACTCAAAAAATCTTATACTGGACTAGGATTCTACGTTATAGAATATCTAGAGGTTGCTGGCTTCTTATTGTAAATACCACTAGAAGGAATCGTTTTAAAATATTTTCATCATCCCAATTGATCCCAAAATCAACAATAACACTGACCTATTATAATAATTATTAAGGCTTAAGTACGAAAACCCTACATACATATTTTTACAGAATAAATAGTACAACTAAATCCAATTGATAAGTGTATGGATCGTACTTATTTCTTAGGGAAAATCTCCACCATTTTTTAAAGTAATTGGTGTACTCTTTCTGAGAGTGCTTTCCCAGATAGATGCTAACATGACCGGAAGCCTCTTGTGGGATTACCTTTTTATCTTAATGATTCCCGGATAACTTGCCTGCCACCAGGGAAACTGTTTGTGAAGGGGATGGTTCTCCCAGGCGAAAATTTCAGTTTCTTGCTGGGGGGAAATATTAGTTCATCTATTAAGAGGTTAATCTAATATAACTGTGTTGATCAATTTGGCACTATCAAAATACCCGTAGCTTTGTCTACCTTTATTTATTTATTTATTTATTATTATTATTATTATTATTATTATTATTATTATTATTATTTGTAATACTCTTTAAATTAGTGAAAATGGTGGAAGAGCATAGAAATCCATTTCCTGCCAATTTAACGTGAATGCGTCAACACATATGCTGTCTGGGCCTGGTTCCCTGAACATATTTCTTACATTTTCCATTGACCTTGGAAGCAAAAAGATCAATATCTGGGGTACCGTACTTATTTATAACTTGAAAAAAGAAACTATTGTTATTTAATTCAACTTCGGTATCTTTAATCTAATTTCTGGACATAGAATCGGCTTCGATATTATACTTTGTGTTTTTTTATATGGAGCAAATATAAATATTTTCCTCGATTCGCCCCAGCCCCAGATAATTCTAGATATCTTACTTAATAGGTTATCTCACTTAATAGAGAATGTCGAACACTACCCACCTTATTAATGCAGTTACATTATCTATAAGAAGTAATAATAATGTTCCCTGTAGGCAGATTGCCTGCGAAACATTTGAGGGCGTAAAACGCAGCATATAGTTCTAACCAGTTACTACGATATTATAGCTTCCCTGTCGCTCTCAAAATTCTCTCGCAAGCCAATTTTTTGACGCATTTGAAAATATTTCCCCACAGAAATATTTCTGATCTATTTGTTTTTTGGATCTCTTAATATTATGTAAGCACCAGTTTAGTTCCTGGCTTAATTACTTCGGAATAAACATGTCTTAAAGTTATTATAGTTTTGTCTTAGAGCTTTTAGTCTAATTATCTCAAATGGTTTCACATGAAACCATTCATAAATCAAGGTAGGTGATATCGATACTAGCTTCCCCACTAGGGATGCAACCGTTCGAATCTCACAAAGCCGAATTATTTCAATAACTCTCCGTTTCTGGTCCATCCTCTCCTCTTTTAACCTTTGCTTGTAAAACGGCCACCCTGAGTAAAAATATATCATATTATTATTATAATTATTATTATTATTATTATTATTAATTTCAGCTGCCGCCTTTTCCTTTTATCTCCTGACATGATTTTGCTTTTGAAAGAAATTTGTGCCAAACAAGTAGTACCTATGGGATTTGAATTTGCAGCTGTTGTACGGTCTTCATTTATAAACGGATTTATTTCAAATTTTCTTTTTAAGAAAAGCATTATGATGAACACTCGCTATTTTTATTCGAAGTGGTTTCCGTTTTTCCCTTTTTTAATATATCGATGGCCGTGTAGCCACCTTCTTCTGAGTCGCAGAAATCGGAATTCGACTCTAAAAAAAGAGATGACAAATTTTGAAATAATTAAATTTGCAGCAACAAATCTGCAGGTGATATTTTAGTTAAAACAACTAACACCCTGTGAAGTATACAGCTATTTTGCAGACAATGGTCTGCGGATGATATTTTAGTCAAAACAACTAACACCCTGTAAAGTATACAGCTATTTTGCAGATAATGGTCTGCGGGTGATATTTTAGTCAAAAGAACTAACACCCTGTAAAGTATACAGCTATTTTGCAGACAATGGTCTGCGGGTGACATTTTTGTCAAAACAACTAACACCCTGTAAAGTATACAGCTATTTTGCAGACAATAGTCTGCGGGTGATATTTTAGTCAAAACAACTAACACCCTGTAAAGTATACTTTATTTCTTCTTTTTCTTCTTCCTTCTTCTTTTCTATTTTTACTACTTCATTTTTCTACATATGTCTATTATACATTTAATCTGTTATTTCAATTGTTTTTGGTTTTAGCTTTACTTTTCGTTCTAGGATATATATATTAGTTAATAAGTTACAGGCCTCAACAGCTTCGAAACTTTCGTCTCGAAAGCTGATCCCAAGGCCTTTTAATATCAAACATAATGTTATAAACTATCGAGCCATTTTTGCGGGTGACATTTTAGTCAAAACAACTAAAACCCTATACAACAGACATCAATTTCTACAGACAATAATTTTTTGATTAAACTTCTTTCTCCTTCTGATAATTCTCAGATCATTTGTTTAGAATTAAACATATAGCCCAAATATTCCACCTCCTGTCTAGGCGCAAATATATTTTCCCATATTTATGATAAACCCTAACGACTCTTAAACTGCTTTGGCCCCGTTTATGGTTACTCACCAATTTAGCTATCATAAAATCGTAAATATTTTCATCTATTTATTGTTTTTTGCTTACTACGTGTAATTCGGTAGGTATCCGAATTATATTATATAACACAGTATCGAGAGTTTTAGTCATACTTAGTCATACGCCGACAGCGTGTAAGTTGTAAAGAGTTTAATACAGTAATTTGGGGCGCTTAATTAATTTTCGTCGTTTTATTTTAAACCCGAGTGATTACACTCGTCTTAAATATTTAACGATTGGCCTAAGGAGTTTTGTAAAAAGTAAAGATGTTATATTTAACCAAATGGTACACAATTTAAATTCCTATGTGATCTTTAAAAAAAACCCTTAGATATGTTTTATATTTCCTACTGTAATTTTCTCAGCGCAGCGGCCCAGCAAATGCGGAGTAAGCATTCTACGCCGCCCGTACCGCCTCGCAAACAGTTTTTAGCTTAGCAGTATGACTAATGCCCGATGCGCAGTTATTTTTCGTGTTTACTTATGAAAGTATGTTTTCTACGTTATTAAAGGCTGTAAAAGACTGCAAGTGTTTTCTTTGACAATACAGGCGTTATCCTTTGACACTATCAATAGGCAAAAGGAAGTATGCATCCTGCAAATCTATTTCTATATATAATAATTCTTGGAAATTAATTTGAATGCTTTACGATAATCCTCTAGACAAACAATGATTTGTAGGTGATATTTTCATCACCATATTATAATTCAAAAAGATTTAATTACCTAAAAATTATGAATCACTGACTTATGTTTCCCAACTCGTCAGCATGTCCTCTCTTTCCACTTATTTTCGGCATCGCACTTCGCACTAAATAAAACGTACTGCACGTGACGGCATAATAAAATGAACTGATGGATATGGCTTGATACAGGGCCGGCCGGGGTGATTGTTTACTTATCACATTCTTAAAACTCTGTGCGCTGATAGAGACCTACCAACTATCTGTCATAGAAGGACTTAGAAGCGAAGAATAATTCATTTAAGTATCTTCTAACATTAATACCTTGTTTATAGCATTTACATGACTATATAATTGTATGGTTCTTTAAGATGTGTAGTATAAATTAAATTGAACTGCCTTAATTATGATTTTGAAACGGCAAAGGGATATTGGTACACCACGTACTTTAATATCCTAGGTGATAAGCGCAAAGGCATTGATTATCTTTCTCTGTGTCATCCGGATAATCCTATAAGTGCTGCAAATAGCAAGACGTGTTTTGACTGCATTTAAGGCAATGGCTTTTTGAAAGGGCATGATAAAAAGAACCACTAGAAAAATGTTTTAACGAAAAACAGTCAATTTGAAGTATTACAGGAAGTTTTTGAACGTCCTTTTCCGCAGAAAATTTCCAGTTATTTGCTAGTAGCTCCAAAATTATCCGCTATATAACTATTTGAAAAATCTATATGAGACTTCACTATGGCGTGGTCTCTTATTGTACGAGTACAGGGTGGCTCGAATTCGTGTCTATGTATGGGGAACTTGAAAACCGTAAGAGATACAGTGTCGGTCAAATTAACGCAAAATTGCGCATTTAGGGGCATAGCAATATGCCGTTTAAAAAGTTTTAAAACTGCGAGTATTTCCGGAGATATCCGGATAAAAACGAAGTTTTGTAAATTCGTTTTATTTTTTTCCTGGACTTATTTAAAAACGGATTTCAAATTGAATTGCACTTTTGCATTGCCACTTTTTGCGCTCTATCTAGTGATGGTATCCCGTTTGAAAACCGACGCTTTGTCTTCAAGGGATCATCATCAACCCTCTTTTTTTAAATACGAACTTTAATTTTTTTTATCGTTTTTCAGATGGTATTCACGTTATTAATATGACTATGTGTATTTATTTTTTTCCACTTTTTCTTATTTTTATTATTATTTTTTATTTATATATTATTTTGCTTTGGCGTAATTTTAAATAATTTAAGGTAGGTAATTTTAAAATTTTTATATTTTATAAAAAAAAAATTATTTTGTTTTTTGTATCAAGTGGAAAATTGGAGGGTATTAAAAATAAAAAAATAGTAAAATTATTTCTTACGAGAATATGACCATGAACTATTACTCAAACAATTTGCTTACTGCAAAGATAAAATATTCCCAACTTTTAACCAATTAAAAAATGTATTTAATTGATAACATCAAAAATTTATAATCATACTACGTGATACTATAGGAGCTTTGTTGGAAAAACACCTATTGGAATTTTGCTTATAAATAAATTGCACTAAGCAACTTGTTTGAGTAACAGTTCATGGCCATATTCTTGTAAAAAATAATTTTACTATTTTTAATTTTTAATACGGGCTCCAGTTTTCCACTTAATGCAAAAACAAATAAAATATTTTGATAGAATATGAAAATACAGGTCAATACAAAAAAAATTAAAATTTATACTTTAACTTTGATAAAACCATGTCTTGTGGGTCAAGTTAAATTGGACCCTTTTTAATGCTTAATGAACATTTATTTTCCAAGGATTTTTCATCATTTTTGGATATTTTATGGCCTAAGGTATTGGGATTAAAAAGAACTTCGCAAAGACGGTCTACTTCAGTGGCGCACAGAAAAGGGAGTATTTTTCAATATCAATGTACTTCAGGTCGTTGCAAAAATCGGCCAAATGAAATAAGGATGTATAAGTGGGAAAAAAAGATTTGAAAGGGTTCGGAATATTGACCATTAAAAAACTAGGTCAATACAAACAAAAATAAAAATTGATACATTAATTTCGGAAAAACCATGTCTTGTGTGCCAAATTAAATTGTATCTCTTTTAATGCTTAATAACCTTTTATTTTCAAAGGATTTTTTTATCATTTTTGGATATATCATGGCCTAAGATATTGTATTAAAAAGAAATTTGTAAAGCGGGTCTACTTCAGTGGTGTGCCGGGTGTTTCACCATAAATGAACCCGCCCTTTAACTTTCTCAATTGACGTTTTAGAAAAAAAACGTTCAATACAAAAAATAAAGGGGATGAAGTGAAGTTTTTATGGCATAGCACTGTTGTATACAGGGTGTCTCATAAATGGGGGATTAAACACAGTTAGATTGTTTTAAATGGAACACCCAATATATTATTGCATATTTGGATTTTGCGGAGGACATATTTCATAAATAATGTCCTATACCTATTTGTTACTGTTTTTGAAATATTGACAGTTGAAAATCGACCATTTACCAAGTTTGACAGCCTGTAAAATCTAAAGGGCTTAAGATAGAGCAAAATGGTTTGCACATTCCTGTCTTGGTTTTTCATAAGCTATCGTTTGACACTAATCTTTATTTAACCAGAGGTTAAGAAATTCCGGATAAATTTAACCTCTGGTTAAATCTAAAATTAGTGTCAAACGATATCCTATGAAAAACCAAAACAGGAAGGTGCAAACCATTTTGCTTTATCTTTAGCCGTTTAGATTTTACAGGCTGTCAAACTTGGTAAATGATCGATTTTTAACTGTCAATATTTCAAAAACCGTAAGAAATAGGTATAGGACATTATTTATGATACATGTCTAGAATTCTCCGCAAAATCCAAATATGCAATAATATATAGGGTGTTCCATTTAAAAAAATTTAACGTTGTTTAATACCGCATTTATGGGACACTCTGTATGCAACAGTGCTATGCCACAAAAAAACTTCACTTCATCCTCTTTATTTTTTGTATTGAACGTTTACTTCTAAAATGTCAGTCGAGAAAGTTAAAGGGGGGGGGAGCATTTATAGTAAAACACCCGGTACATTAATAGGTATTAAAAATTATTTTTTTTTTATTTTAAAAATTTTAATTAGATACAAAATTTCGGTAGCCAATGAAGTAAACCCACTGTGAAAAGTTCCCTTTGATTCTAATATCTTAGGCCATAACATATCCAAAAAATGATCAAAAATCCTTTGCAAATAGAAAGTCACTAAGCATTAAAAAAGGATCTAATTTAATTTGCTTGATAACTTTTTTATTTTCAAAGGTTTTTTTATCATTTGAGGTATTGGGACTAAAGAGAACTTTGAAAAGAGGCTCTACTTCAGTGACGTTCAGAAAAGGGTGTATTTTTCCAAACCAATGTATTTCAGGTCGTTGCAAAAATCGGCCAAATGAAATAAAGATGTAAAAAATGGGCAAAAAAGATTTGAAACGGTTTGTAATATTGACCATTAAAAAGTCAAACAAAATTTAAATTTATACTTTAATTTTGGTAAAGCCATGTCCCGTTGGTCAAATTAAATTGGATCCTTTTTGATGCTTAGTGACTTTATTTGCAAACGATTTTGTATAATTTTTGGATATGTTATGGCCTAAGACATTAGAATCATAAAGAACTTTGCAAAACAGGTCTACTTCATTGGCGTACGGACATTTGGAATCTAATTAAAATTTTTAAAATAAGAAAAAATAATTTTAAATTTTAATGTACGCCACTGAAGTAGACCCGCTTTACAAATTTCTGTTTGAATCTAATATTGACATCCAAAAATGATAAAAAAATCTTTGGAAAATAAAAGGTCATTAAGCATTAAAAAAGATTCAATTTAACTTGGCCCACAAGACATGGTTTTTCCAAGATTAAAGTGTCAATTTTTATTGTCGTTTGTATTGACCTAGTTTCTCAATGACCAATATTCCGAACGCATTCAAATCTTTTTTGCCAATTTCTACATCTTTATTTCATTTGGCCGATTTTTGCAACGACCTGGTTTTGAAAAATACTCCCTTTTCTGTGCGCCACTGAAGTAGACCGCCATTGTAAATTTCTTTTTAATCCCGATACCTTAGGCCTTAACATATCCAAAAATGATAAAAAATTCTTTGAAAATAAAAGGTCATTAAGCATTAAAAAAGAATCCAATTTAACTTGGCCCACAAGACATGGTTTTATTAAAATTATAGTATCAATTTGAAATTTGTTTGTATTGACCTGGTTTTTTAATGGTCAATATTCCCATCCCTTTCAAATCTTATTTGCCCATTTTTAAATCTTTATTTAATTTGGCCGATTTTTGCAACGACCTGAAACACATTGGTTTTAAAAATTACTCCCTTTTCTATACGCCACTGAAGTAGATCGTCTTTGCAAAGTTCTGTTTAATCCCAATACTTTAGGCCATAACATTTCCAAAAATGGTAAAAAATCCTTCGAAAATGAAAAAGTTATTAAGCATTAAAGAGGGTTCCAATTTAATTTTGCCCCCAGTGTATAAGTAAGTATTAGATAATACTAATTTCGAAAGCGAACTAATTAGATTTGTTTTTTGGAGTTATAATAGCCAATACATTTTATTTTGAGCAAAGTAATTTCAGATTTTTACAATGCCACTCTCTTTCTTGTTTTCTAATTCCATTTAGTTTCCTTCACGTCAGGTTAAAAGAAACTGAGAGGGAATTAAGTTAAAAATTTTAAAATAAAATTAATAAAATATGCAGCATTATTACCAATGCGTAGGCCAGAACGAGTTGTCGTCAAAGCATGAAAAATTGGCCATTGCTCAAATATCCGAGATTAGGGGAGGGGTATTTATTTAAGGCGCCGCGCCGCCAACTTGTAGGCGGCATAAGTCGTAAAATTCCTAAGTTGAAATATGGAACTCGTTTTGACTTAAGCTTTGTAACAAAATAAAATGTGAAATTCGGCGATGGACGCTAGAAATTCCACAATAATACTAAAAATATATATACAGAAATGATGAAATCAAAAATTAGCAATAAATTAAATACCAAAGAGAAATCATAAAAATCAATTTATTACCTGTAAAGGACTTGTTAACTGATTAACACGGAAATCGCTAGGGTGCCTCGAAAGGTGGACGAGAAAAGCTTCTATAAGGAGAGTTAAAACAGAATTAGGGATTATTGGTGTGAGATGAAATTTTCGTAAAAGGGTGACACTAAAAATGTCAAACTTAAAGGAGCAGTACTAAATCCCATTAAGGAGCGAGTTTCAGGCACCAAACAACGAATTAACGTAAGGCCTGAAGCCCAAGAATGGTTCGGGTCGAAAATCCCACAATGGTATAATCAACCAACAACTTCCATCCGACACCAAACACTGCCACTGCAAATGGCTGAGTGATGCACACAAAACTGCCAAAAACCAAAGGGAATTCATCTAAAATCCCCACTTCAAGAATTTCGACTGCCCAATCGAAACACGACCTACGTATCACATGTCTAACTCTACAATGTTTCTAACCGATCTCGAAAATTATAATCCAGTATTTTGACAGACCAAATCTTATCTTAATCAATTACACGACCTAGCGGAAGAAAATAACCATTTGAACAGACATTTAATAAAAAGAACATACTAGGAACGCTTTCCTAGTTTTCGCGCCGCCAAAATCCTCGAATGACGACACGATATTCTAGAATTAGCACGCGTTAATATCACTAAACGAAAACTGCACGAAATAAAACCAAGCCAGTTGGAAGGTATTTCATCGAGTGTCGCAGAGGTCACACGAATCAATTATCTCATTTGGGTCGCCAACCATGAAAGACTGACATAGTGCCAATCTTTTATGATTATCGACCCAAATGAGATGATCTATTCGTGTGGTGACGTAAATTTGTAAATGATTTCTTTCATAATACCGCAACCTGCCGATTGTTGACATTCCGTGGAATGAATAAACGAATTCGGAATCTGACCCGTTATAACATTACAACTTTCGACTATCGACGAAAAGATTTCTTACTATAATTAAAACTAGAAATTCGCCTAGTATTTGGATGCAATTATTTCATAGACTTCAAGTCAGATGCATGATCATATGCACTCAGTTCCATAAAAAGTGAGGTGCCTAGTTTTTTTCTAAAACTCTGAACCTTTATCACTTCTAAACCAATAAATCTACTTGCGATTTTTTTTAGCTTGTAGCTTACTTTTCCTTTATCAGAGTCAGTGACGTCTGTAGTTTTTTTTTCAGATTTCCGAAACATTATTTTTGAACTCGGCGAGCGTTTCGCTAACCATGTTAC
>MU185303.1:16879-48534 GCA_016904865.1 Pissodes strobi | reverse complement strand
ATTTACCTTGATTGAATATTTTGCTCTATTGATTCGTATTTTTAATAGTGACTCTCTTTGTTTCATGTGTGTGATCTTTTAATACGTTTCAAATTACCCAGCATGTCAATATCTTTAAAAATGTTCAAATCACTGCTGCATACTCGACTAGCATTTTCAACCATTTATTTTAATTGATTAATGTATTCAATTTCGACGTTCGAGTTGTTACTTAAAGGCTGATTTTCATATATAGGACGGTGTACCGACTGTGCACGGACTGTGCGTCTACCGTGTCGGTTTCACTGTAAATCAAAAAATTGTATGTTCCATATAAACCGCACTAAAGCCCTTATTAACATTTGCACATATAGGACTGTGCTACGACCGTGTTGCGGTCGTCCAGTCCTATTGTGCCGCAGCATGGTAGGTGCGCAGTCGGTGCACAGTCCTATATATTAAAATCAGCCTTTAGTGGACCCTGTGATGAGATCTCATTATTCGCATGCGTCAACTGTGAAATAAATATCATGCCTTTTCATGCACTGTTATGTTTAACTCAATGAAAAACTTATAATCGAAAATCTTTGTCTCAATACATTGGCTAGAAAGGAATATCAACAGGGTAGAGTGCTGAAAGCAATCATATGGATAGTAGAATACAGTAAAGCTCCATCCATGCGCAGGTTCCACATGTGGACTTGATGCCGGTGGTCAATTTCTGATGCAAAACAAGAAAGCAGCAACAGATAATAGTTTATTTAGTGCTATATTTACAAGTACAGGGTTATCCAACGAGGACTAGACAAGGGATTTTTTGACTTTCCCTGTACTTTTATAAAAAACTGAAACAGCCATCTTATGTAATTTTCTCCCGCGAATTCGGATATGTTCAGCAAAAAAACAATTGAACACCAAATAGAAGTGCTAGGGGTCACTTTGATATTTTTTTAAATGGAGCAACCTGTATATTACTACATTTTTGGACTCTCTAGAAAAATCTAAACACATTTTGTCTATAATATCCTATACCTATCTTTAGCTGTTTACCAAATATTGACCGTTAAAAGTCGGGTATTTTGACACTTTGACAGACTCTAAAATCTAAACCGCAGAAGATCAAAGAAAACGGTTTGCACATTCCTATCTTAAGTTTTCATAAACTATCGAATGACAGTATCTTCGAATTTAACCTGCGGATAAAATTACCCGGAACTTTTAAACCTCCGGTTAAATTCAAAGTTACTATCATTCGATAGCTTATGAAAACCCAAGATAGAAATATGCAAACCGTTTTCTTTGATCTCGTGCGGTTTAGATTTTAGAGCCTGTCAAAGTGTCAAAATGCCCGACTTTCAACTGTCAATATTTGGTAAACAGATAAAGATAGGTATAGGTATAGTATATTATACATAAAATGTGTTTAGATTTTTCTAGAGAGTCCAAAAATGTAGTAATATACAGGGTGTTCCATTAAAGAAAACATCAAAGTGACCCCTAGCACTTTTATTAGATGTTCAATTGTGTTTTGCTGAACATATCCGAATTCGCGGAAGAAAATTACATACGATGGCTTAGTCAGTTTTTTTTTTATAAAAGTACAGGGAAGGTCAAAAAATCGCCTTGTCTAGTCCTCGTTGGATTTATTTTAGTGACTTAATAAGAAATAAAAAGTAATAAATCACCTAAAATTACTGTTAGTCTTCTCCCAGTTGATACAACTTTTCGACAATTGCACCCCACAAACTATGTATTAATACTAAACCAAACTAACCCACAACTATACCGCACTATAGATTTTAAGGTCAAGCTGTATTATAATACCGTTTTTCGTTACTCTGAAGTAATGTTTACGCCGCTCACATTATTTATGGAATTATGTTTATTTATAATTTAATAACCACAGACTAATTTATTACTTACACTTTTAATCCTAATTAATTTCCCGCTATTTTCGCAAAGTTTTCAAAGTGTAAAATTTTTCAAAAAATATTGCTGACTGCAGGGTAGTATGAAAATACTAACATAATATTCAATGAAATATCATAGCAATTTTCTGGATTAATTGCTTCCGGCCAGTTAACTACATTGCAATATTATTTTAGACAGGTTATGTTTTGTTACCGTGAGCAGTTTATTATATCATATTAAATTACATGCATGATATACAAATTGATATTATAGATTGCATTTTATTGGGAGTAAATAATTCAAACTAAGACTAGAATAAAATTGTATTATCTGCCACTTTTATTCGGATTAAAATAAGATTTATGTAGTATATTAAAACTTGTTATTTAAAGTATTGTCCACCAATTTTTGACAAATGTATATATGTAACGTGAATTGTAAATGATACCAAGGCGAACGAAATATAGTAAAATAAATAGGTTAGAGGCCCATATCTGACTCTTCTACGACCTATCCTCTATCGTGGCTCACACCTGATCTAGACTTATGTCAATTCAGCCTTTTACGTCAACTGAGTAATGGTACTGCCAGATATTGCGTGCCTAATTCTTGCGGCTGCAGAGCAAGCATATTAGTATGCCTCAAAATCGTGTTCTAATTTGTGACACTTTTCATAACTAATAAAAATGTTCAAGTCTTTCATTATGCAACTAACCACGAAAAGTAAAACTTTATATTACTGGTTGCGCAAAAATATTTAAAAATGATTTTTTCTGCAATAGTCCGAAAATTACAGCATTCTTGCAGAAAAAATGCTATGTGTACTTTGAAGGAAATGTGCAAATTCCAATTTTAAATATTCGGTTTGTTTCATCGCTAGTATGCGACAGCTCCAAAGATTTGCTCAAAAGCTTATCTGGGCGTGTTTCCTGAAAGTTCAACAATTTGCAATACTCTCATTTTTTTTTATTATTTATGGAAATTTCGACGTATCCCCTTGGCGGCGGCGGTAGCCGATTACGAAAATTCATACAGATACTCTCGAATCAGCTAATAAAGAAGCAAACTTTCGACGAAAGCAATTTATCCAGTGTATAACGATGAGCTGGGTAAATTTAAAAATGCTGCTTTTAGGAGTACTTTCCCAAATATATTTTCACCAACTGGCTGCGTAGTGCATTGATTGTTTTAATAATGAACTAAAAATTTTAAATGAAGTGTCTCAGCCTTTCTTAACGCCATATACTTCTAACAGATTTCAGAAAAAATCACTCTATTTTTACTTGAATTTTAGCAATAAAATTACTATCAATCTTACTGAGTGACCCAGCATAACAAACGCCTTAATTCTATAGGCTCTTGCGACACCAAAAATAAGAGCTACCTTCATAATTAAAAGTTGTCTGGTCCTTTGTTAGTCATGGCTATTTTGGGCTTATATCCCTAGTTTCTTCTTTTCAGCAGGGCAATTTACTTGCCGAATTTGCTAATATCGATATTATTTTTAACGTTGAGTATGGTCTTCACCATGGAATAATGTGCCCAAAGCGTTGCAAATGAGAAAGTCCCGGATTTCTCTGTAGACGCATAATACTTATTATGATCTTTATGCTAAGCATGATACAGCAAGTACAATTATAATTATTATTCTTTAAACAACAGATGTATTGTTAATTTTAAATAGGCAATCCGAGAGCCGCAACTATGGAATCGAAAAATGTCAACAAAAGTATGTGTTGACGTGTCGGTTGGCGTAAATGTTAAAAACAAAATTTACGCTGATTAAATACTATACTATTACTTACTTATAGAAGTAGGTATAGTACGTATGGTAGTGAGAGTATTATGCTATTCATAACACAAAAAGTTCACTTATAATTACTCAACATATTTTCTCGTGTTGACGTCTCGGTTGACATCAATGTTAAAATTTCGCTCTCTAGTTAAATATTTATTATATTTAACGGTGGTTGTAATTAAAGTAAAATATTTGTCCCACCTATAATGAACCATAATACACACTAATGATTATGGCCTATATTATACGCTCGTTAGGTAATGTACTCTTATGGGTATCAGCTTTTTAGACAGGCAATATCCAGTGTATAACGATGAACTGTGTAAATTTAGAAATTCTTGTTACTTACGTTATCATCTAGCATAAAGTATTTTTTCTTCTACCCCTATACTGTTATTACCTAATTTATTAGCCATTTGCTACTTATGCTTTAATGAGATTCATTAATAATTTATAACAAGTACACAAGTAAATAAATACGAATGGAATTAAGAATAAACTAAGATTAACACAAAAACTACGAAAAATGGTAGAAAAAAGTCTAAAATGGCAATAGTTGTAATATAAAACCCAAGTGCTCATAGAAAATTATATATACAAGTTACTTAGGTGGTTATAATAAAATAAACTAACCAACCGGAAAGAGAACTGGAATTTTTTTTGGAAACATAGGTGGCGTATCGTCTTCTTAAAAGGCGGCCTATATAAATAATAGACAAAAACAAAATTGTTGTCACTTACATTAGGTACATGAGACATTCTGAATAATCTTGCCATTATAAGACGAAGCGGCAATATTAACTAACTTTTAAAAGATACATATTAGAAAAATTGAATATGCATGCATATATGAAAATCAATATTTTATAAACAAAGTGGGCAAATTGTGTATAGATCGATATTCTTAAATTAAATTATATGGATAACTTGAATAAACTGCATTATTAGTAATGGAGGTATGGTACTAGATAAAATATTCGTAGAGAGAACCGTCTTTATAAATAAGTGATAAACTAATAAATTAAATAAACTTTTATATTATCCATATGGGAATAAGGCTTCAGGATTTATTTTTGGCAACAGGACCGACTTTTGTAGAGACAGCTATTGTATATGATTTTTAAACGAATAAATTCGACAAAATATAATTTTCGCAATTTAGAGATAGAGATGTAGTATTAACAACAATATGACGTTATGTATTGTACAGGTGTCGTAAAATAATGTGAAATGCGATACGTCTACTCGAATTGAGGTATTTCTTTTTAAATCATGCAGTTCTTGACCAACGTTAGGGGCCAACGTTAAGTGGGAGAGGGAACATGTGAAATACTAAAATGTGTAAACTACTAATTAAATATCACCCTGTCCTAAATTTGAACTTAAATTTGAAAAATATTATGCCAACATTCAAGACAAATTATAAACAACGTGAACGGACAACCTATACCTTAACGGTGTAACGATCAGCACATTTTGTTGTATAAGTACTCAATCAATTCATCAGTTAGGCAGACTCTGTTTCTCACCTAAAACATTTTTTTTGCAAGCACATGTCTGCGTAAGGTCCTATTCTGCAACCTTATTTCCTACCTAAACCTGAGTTTCGCAGCACACACGTGCGTGGACTTACAACTACCCACCTAAAGTAGTAAAAGTCGAATCTACGATAAATTTGTCAAAGTTATAAGAAAGACAATTTCAAAGTAGTATCTGTCTAGTAGTTAGAATGCAGGGTGAGCTCTGAGTGAAATTGAGGCTGAGCTAAGCATAAACAAAACACAACACGACCCTTGCAAAAACTATATTATAAAACAGTGACCAAAGATCTATAAAGAATTCGAAAATATACGTCAATCGAAATAACATCCGCACCTTAGTAATCGGGCACAGTGTAACTTTATCAAGTCTTTGATCAATAGAAATTGTTATTGTTTTTAACCGAAGTGCCTCCTCTATCATTTCTTCTCACCAGACATAGATCGGTCCCGAATCTCAGCTACATAACCTGCACGCTATACTAGGTGTGGCGTCACGTCATACAGGTCGTGATAGAAAAGCTTTATTATACAAATTGAGGCAAGCAGTCCGATAAACAATTTAAAGTGGTACACCATCAATCTTAAGACCTATACCATTTGGTATACGTGACATATATTCATTAAGTCAAAAGACGGCGCCATTGTTTGTATACGTGGCAATATACTGATTTGTTATGAAAATCTGAATTTAAAATTTATCATGTTTAACAGTTCGTAGTTAGTATTTACTTAGTAAATCTTTAAACCTAAACTACTCTCAGTCATTATTATGACTGATTACAGAAGTATGTTTAACGCAAATTGAAAGTAAGTTCCCCTAGCAGTTTGATTATTTTAATAAATCCAGTTCATTTTACCGTTAACAACAGTTATTCGACATAAAAACAAAATGAAAAAGTTTTAAATTTTATATAAAAATAGCTTTAGTACCGCTCCTCCAAATAGCTTGCCACTAGTGAAGGGAAAATCGGATGATTTTTACAATCGAATATCTTGCATTCGAATACTTTTGAGGATCGAATGGTTATTAGAATACAAAAAAATCGAATTATTTGGATCAGTCGCGATATCCCATATGCTTCAAGTAGTGATACAACTTCTCGAGATTTCGAGTGACTTCGAAGTCTCGTTCTCAAATTTAATTTACAAATTGTCTGATTTTGGATTTTTTGAACTTGAAGTCTTCATTCTTGATAAATTTAAGTATCTTTTACAAAAATTAGCGAAAGCATTCACGATTAAAAAATTAAATATTGATAAAAAGTTTTTTTGTTTAGATATTATGTAAAAGTTTATTAAAGATTTACTAAAATCATCACTTTTTAATAATTTAAATTTGAATTCCCAAAACTCCTTATTATCTGCATATTGCAAAAATATGTATGTCATACCTGCCGACTACCGCATTTAAAATTAATAATACGTTTACTACAGAAAAAAAAGTTCAACAATTAAAAAACTACCACAGTAATTATTAAACTACTCTAAAAGCCTTTTATAGTATTGCGCTACCGATTATTTTATTTTATTTTTTTTTTTTGAATTTATTAGTCCGGAGATCACAATAATGATATAGGACATCTCAAACAGTTGACAATCTTAATTCTTTAACAATTAATAATAATGATAATTACAATTTAGGCCAATCTTAACCTAAGAAATAATACATTTAAAATCTATAATTTAGGAATTCCTCAATGGTATAGAAAGCTTTCTCAAGCAAAAAAGATTTTACATAACTATTGAATTTGACATTGCTTAAATCTCTAATATAATTAGGAATATGATTATAAAATATTGCACCCATGTAATATGGATTGGATTTATATAATTCCAGCCTGTGAAGGCTATATTGAAGGTCATTGCCAAACCTCGTCCTATAACTATGGTACATGTTTTGAGTTCTGAATGATGCAATATTTTGCCGAACAAATTTTAAAATCTCAAAAATAAACAAAGACGACGGTCATTATCGTTTCGTCAAAAAATATTCTTTTACACGATTCCCTAAACTTAAGACCAAACATTGAGCGAATGGCTCTTTTTTGCATTTTAAATACTCTGTTGATTGCTGAGGATGAACCTCCCCGAGAATAATTCCTTATCGAAGAATCGATAAGAAATAATACGCTTTAATCACATTTTTACTTATAACCTGATGTAACCGGTACAGAGCAAAACAATTACTAGCACATTTTTTACAGACGTAATTTATATGTTTTCCCCAGTTTAAAGAAATGTCATTGTGCATGCCTAACAATTTAAATGAAGATACCTGTTGGATAGATTTACCATTTAATTTAATAAGTTGACTTTCTTTATAATTTCCTGCATGAGGATGAAATTGCATTGTAAAAGTTTTGTTCTGGTTAAGAGCTCATTTATTATTGCAAAAGTAATGGTATAATATATTTTTTGTCATACGCTCCCAAAAATAGCTATTTTACGGATTCATTTGAGTCCGTAAAATGCTTCTTTTTAGGCCTAGTCCCTAAAAGTCGTCATGGCAACTTTTACGGACTATTCCAAAATTCCTGAATATGTCTAAATGTCAAATTTCGAATGACATGACAAAATTGTCAAATAGTTGCGACGATATCAAATTCTAAGCTAACTTTGTCGTACATTATGATTTCAAAAATTATGGTAAATTTTCAAATTTAAGCGTTCTGAAGAATTGCAAAAAGCGTATAAATAAAAATTAAATTTTGGGAGCGTATGACAAAAAATAGTGTTTGTCACACGTACCTAAATGAAGTTTTTCAGGACTCATCTGCTATTCCGGACTCGGCTATCGCCTCGTCCGGAAACAGCAATGATTCGTCCTGAAAAACTCCATTTTAGGTACTTGTAACAAAAATAACTATAAATTTTGTGCTAAAAGATTCCTTGTGTCACTGATAGAATTATCGTAAGCTAAAATAGTTATGTCATCAGCATATTCACAATGGTATGTAGAAAGGTAGTTAGAAATATTATTCGTATACATTAAAATTAATAAAGGGCCTAGGACACTTCCCTGCGGTACGCCAACCCCGACATCCAACTGTACAAAACTCGAGCCCTCAAAAAGTACATATTGTTTTCGATTTACGATTTTAGAAGATGGTAACAATTACCACGAATTCCATAACAGTGTAGCTTTTGGAGCAGTAGCTCATGGTCTACACAGTCGAATGCCTTGGTTAAGTCAACTAACAGTGCCATCACTCTATCGTTTTCATCCAATCCTTTGTAAACTCTGTTCAAAATAGAGCAAAGAGCTGTGATGGTAGATTTTTTGCTTTGAAACCCATGTTGACTGTTAGAAATAAGATTACTGGATTCTAAGAAAAGCACAATACGTTTCAAAAGAATCTTCTTGAAGATTTTCGAAAAAACAGACAGAAGAGATATAGGGCGATAATTTCCCATATCTTTAGGGTCTCCCTTTTTAAACAAACAAATAACTTTTGATATTTTCAATATACCTGGAAATGTGGATTCAGAAAAACAAATGTTTGGTGGGTGCAAGACTTCATAAGACAAGACGAAAAATTATCAGGTCCACTTGAATTAGAATTGTTTAAATTATTCATTGTCTCGATGACTTCACTTTTTAAAACCTTAAACAAATAAATTGATTCTCCAATTTGAGTAATTTCCATATCTGGAGTACGTGCAATGTCATTCGAGATTGACTGGAGATTCTTAGGAATATTAACAAAAAACGAGTTAAACTGATCGGCAATGTCACCTGGATTTGAATATTCCACATCATCTTTATTAATACAATTGATTTTATGGGGTTTTTATTTTTAATAGAAGAATTAGTTAAGTTCCAAACTGTTTTTGACTTATTGTTTGAGTTACATACTTTGGTGTCATAATAATTTCGTTTGGCTGTTCTTAGTAATCGCTTGTATATACTTTTACATTTTCTATAAAAATCAGAAGTTATTGTACCTTGTCCCATTTGAAAATGTAATTTCTTTAAATTTTTAGAAGAAGTTCTTAATCCCTGCGTTATCCATTGTTTATTACTGTGAAAGTTTTGGTGTTTTTTTTTTAATAAATGGAAAACTGATATTAAAATAATATTCAAGTATTTAGGATGCAAATTTTACATTAATATTCCCTTCGGTAGCATATAAATCAGCAGTTTAAAAAATTTATGAAAGTAGCTTGGTTTTTTTTTCTAAAATGATCTAGAAAAATATGTTTCTTTTGAATTATGCGTGTAAGGAAATGTGATCTTTTGAAACGTATGATCGGAAAAGCCATTATCCGCAATGTTATGCTTAATCAAAATGTCATTGAAATTAGTACATATATAATAAATAGCGGTAGAGGAATTAGAAGAAATTCTAGTTGGAAGACTGAAGACGGGTTCAAGCTTAAAGGAGTTAAAAATTTCTATTAAATCAGACCTTTCAACGCTGATTTGTAATAAATTAATATTTAAGCCCCCTGCAACAGTGAGTTTACAATAAGGAACTTTATTACAAATATGAGCTAAACATTATTCAAGCTGAATAAAAAAGTCTTGGTTTGGTGCCAACGGAGAACGGTAAATACACAAAATACATGTTTTAATGCCATAGACTACTATTTGAATACAAGTACACTCAAAAACCATTTCAATGCAAAACCTAGATATATCAGATACTGAATTTAAAGTTAACGATTTTTTTAATAAAAATAAGGACACCGCCATGTTTACTAAGGGATCTATTGAAATAATTCGCCAAATTGTAACCAGGGATACTGATAAAATTCATATCAGAATATATGCACCAGCTTTCAGATACATATAAAATATCCAACTTCTCTTGCTCTAGAAACACTTCAATTTGATCAATTTTATTTTTAATAGATTGAATATTCTGATGTGCTAATGACAATGCATTCACTTTTGAATCATTGACACGAAGAATCATGACTATAGTTAACATTATTCCTACATCTAAGTAAACGTCTTTTATACACAGGACAATTCACATCTCTTGCAGAATGCTCAGTATCTGAAAATTTCATCTGGCAGTTAGGACATTGAAATGTTTCTACTTTGCAATCCGAGGGCTTGTGTTCACCTCCACATCGACAACAACATTCTTTCTCTTTGCAGTATTTGGCAAAATGATCAAATCCAGCACATTTGAAATATACAGCTAGGTTTATATGTTCTTGAACGTAAACTGTTACCAAGTCGAAAAATGTTTACGTTGTTTTAAAAACCTTTTTGTGACTTTTGCTGATGCTTGCAGAATCCAGTTTTCTTTTGTTGGGTTATGACATTGTCTTTTTGCTATGACCTTAATCTTATCCTTAGTGCTCATTTCTAGTTCCTCTACAATTTCATAGTTCAGCCTTTCAAGGTCTTCCAGAAACTTACTGTCTGAGAAACCTTTTTCAATACCTGTTAACATAAACATGGGACTGGTCAATTCATTCTTTTCAATTTTAAATTTCTCAATGTTTTTTATGACTGTTTTAAGTAGATTTTGCTGCTTTTCGTCATGGCTTTCTATAATTATTGCTCCCGTTTTTGTTTGTTTTCCATTTTTAAATGCTCCTCCTACTTGTTTTCGACTAAACCGTTGTTTAAGTGTTTTAATTGCTTCTTTCGGATCAGTTATATTAAATGACAGTCTCGTGCTTTTTCTTCGTTTTTGGTGTTGTCCACGTCTCTTCTATTTCACTGATTTCTCTTCGTCGTTCATTTGTGTTATCAGTTCGGTTTTGCTAGCAATATTAGCGTAAGTTTTAATATTTTTTGGTGTAGGTAAACATGTGCGGTCATTGTTCAAATTGTGTTGCAATCTATTTTGTAATATTATGTTTTCCTTTTCAAGTTTTCCAACATTAAAAACCATTCTAGAGAACATTTTTAATACTTCTGTATGCCATTTCTGAACTACTTCTTGCGATTTTCTTGTAAGAAGTAAATTTCCATTTTCATCTTTTTCTTCATTAAAAACGGTGATAATCTTCTCGAATTTCGAGAAAAAACAACTAACTATTTCTTCTGAAATATTTGTGGTAACTGATTTTTCTCGTTGTCAGTTTCGTGTTCGTCCATTTCCTGGAGGGTCCTATTTTCACATTGTCTCTTACTTGAGTTTTCTACTTGATCAGGGCTTAAATCAGATCTAGCACGTTTGTTGCTTGGGTCTTCCTTATTTTTCTTTACTAAATTAACTTCCCTATTATTATTTGGCGGCGTTCTTATTACAGGTTAGGTGTGAAAACGGATTCGTACGAAACTGTCGCCTTCGTTAAATTTTAAACACTCCCTGGTACCGTCGGGTCTCCGATTTGTTTATGTTTACCTAAAACATCTTGTTTTTGCTGAGTCTTGTTTATATTTGAGAATTTCGGTTTATTAATGGATATCTTTATCTGTTCTGCTCTTTTTTCGACATTTCCACCAATAACGTTTAGGATCTCTTGCCTTGTCATAGACGAAATTAAATGGTATCTGTCTGGTCTTTTTCTGTTTCCAAAGTCACTTCCATCACTTTCACTATTCATAGAGGGTTTTTGAAATTCGCTGTATTAAAAATCGACTATAAATTCTACAAAAAACCGCTTTTAAAAGAAGAAATATCGGAGCTGCAAAATAACACGCGCGTACAGTACAGTACAGATTATTGTTCACCATAATACAAAACAAAGCCCGCTATTATTTGTTGCTCAGACGGCAGACCAGCATAATCGAACAAGTGATATTATAATCGCATTTGACACGAATTGTCCAGATTCATATTTAATTTCGATTCAACCAGCATTCGAGGGACGATTAGTTCGTTGTTAGAGCATTCGAACATTTTTGGTATGCGAATTATTCGTTGAGAATTGAATGCATATGAATGCAAGCCAGAATAGTCTCTTCACTACTTGCTACCTCTTACTGCGCTACTGGTGCTGCCTGCTTGACTTCAGTATTCTGTCTACTTCCTGCGGCGATGAGGGATGGTAGTGCCAGTCAATGTTGAAGTAATGGCTGCTCTGCCAAGGCTATTATTAAGTGCGTGGCCGTGTTACACTATATTCCAGACCCATTCATGCCCCCCGAACTAAATAACATAAATAATAGGATATATTCATCTGAACTGCTATTATATCTGCTGAGGTAACTTAGAATCTAAGTTCCAATATCAATATCAATATCCCTTTCCACTTATTCGTATATAACGGGTCCAACCAATATTATTTCAGCAAAGTGGAAAATTTATCACCCATAAATTTTATATAACGTCAATAAAAGATTTCTCAGAAAGTGAAAAATCATCTGTAACTGTAAGTGTAATATATCCAATAGAGTCAGTCAAATTTATTGTTATTTTGGAAATTACATCTTATTTAAGACGAAAAATTTATCCTGCTATATATATTAACGACGCTCTTTATATTCTGCCCATGATTCCAAACAGACGACGTTTCTTGCCAACTACTTTTTTCGGAAAATAATTTACTCGAAATGTTTATTTCAATATGACTGAGTAAAATAATATCTTATGACAACACATGTTCTTATATTTTCAGCTTTGATGTTCGAGCCAGGACTTTTAAAGACGCCAAGCTTTGGTCATCGCCCACCGTGTTTGGCAACAGAGCATATTTTCGGCCATCTACGAATCCGGCCACACTTGTGATAGATAATATCCAACAGTCTGATGAAGGCATTTACCGATGTCGGGTTGATTTTAAGAATTCGCCAACTAGAAATAGCAAAGTTAACTTTACTGTGATTGGTAAGTGCATATACTGCTTTAAATATTTGTTACAATTAATGATAGCTTTCTAGCATTGGATACATTTACTGTTGAGATTTTTGTTTTTTTTTCCGCACTAGTTATGGAAAGGTTTCGACATATTTGGTAACGATCTTTAGACGACTGACATCAACCATGTGATTACTGACTACCTATATCGAAAGATAAGAATCCAGATTTATTTATTGGTTAGTTTGGGTTAAAAAAGAGGAAAATACTTGAAAAATAAGGCATAACTAAATAACTGTTTTAAGTATTCATAAAATAGTGCACTAAATCAATCACATGACCTTCAAATTCAAAAGCAAAATAATTCTTTCTTCTCAGTACCATGAGCAAACAGGTATTATCTGCATGAGCAATGTACGTTTTATGCTCGCCGTGGTTTTCAACCTGTGGTTCTCAAACTCCAGGAGAGTCTAAAAGTTTTTTCCGATGGGTCGAAGATATGCAGAGGATCTATTAAAATTTGGTAACATCTTAAGTTATTAAATATATTGTCCCCAGTACTGAAATTTGACATTTTCAAAACTTAAACGCCACTTTAGCATTCATATATTTTTTTTCTCTCTGAACTACAATATAAATCGTCAAGAGTTATGTTTACTATATATTTCTTAATCAAATATTATGTAGTGTACAAATGCATTGAATTATATGCATTCTGTATTATATTAATAATAATCTTATTTTTAGAGTTCAGTTCAAGGTAATGTAATTTTGTATCAAAATATACTGCACGCGTTTGCAGAAAAAAAATTAAACTGGGATCAGAAACATATACATCTGTTCGCGGATCATTGGCTAAATAAGTGACACGATTTCCTTCAGAGACATTTGGGAAAGCCAAAATACGATGAGGCAGAAAAACAGATTGTCATTGGAGAAACAACATTCGATTTGTGATTAATGACGCGAGATTTTCCCAATAGTGGAAAAAACGTCTCTCGCGATCTAGCGACATGTCCATGGGCGTAGTTCAATGCCGTTGTACAATGATACTAGTTAGTGGATGATTGATCGATTTGTTTTTCTAGTTTTATGTTTTCTCCGTTCTTCTAGTTTACGAATTGCCTGCGTTAACAAATTAGGGTGTAGAATTATAAAAGATTCATATCGAAGCAAATCAGCTATATTGCTTTGACGTATAAACTTTACAAGCCGCAATTTTAAGTAACGACGATTATACGGATTATCACAAACAAATAATATATTGCTGGATTTAACATTTCTCTAATTAATATTTTCTAACGCATGCAGACAAAGGGATAAAACTAAAATGAAAACATTTGCAAAATTCACACGAATCGGGTCAATATTATGTGACAAATACTTACTGTTGTCACTTCTACCTCCAATTAAATCCTGCGCGATATATTCCAATTATAAGATTATTAATTGCGATTTGACTTAAATTGGTCCGTTTTTCTTGAGCAACACCTTCTAAGCGGTCTATTTCTTTAATTTATATAGGTCACTTAATGTCATATCTAGTCGTGAATCTCAGAATGACCGCTGCTTTAATTTCTAGAGATACACAGCCGTCAGTTTATCTTATTCTTATAGAAAATGACAAAAATGCCCCGAGCTGAAGCTTTTTATCGGTGTATTCCAGAAGCGTCTTTCAAGGCAGCAAATTCCCAATAATTTAAATATTATACGGTCCACTGAGAAACTGCTGATCTCTCGTGCTAGGTCCGATCTTCGAAGATTATCCAATATCAGACGAGAACGCTATATTATGGTTCCGTATCGGAGGAGAAATTGCAGAGCACCAGTCCGAGAGCTCCAATTTCAATTTAAGCATACATGCATGATATTTGAACTTAGATTCTAAGTTATCTCAGCAGATATAATAGCAGTTCAGATGGATATATCCTATTATTTATGTTATTATGTTCGGGGGGCATGAATGGGGCAGACGGCAAACTGATTATTACTGATCTGGAAAACAGGTGGAAACAATATATTGAGGAACTGTTCAATAATGAAAGGCCCGATTTAGAAATTAAAAAAGCAGTGACAGGAGCTGACATAACTTTGGACGAAGTAGAACGACCAGTAAGATTAGCAAAGACCAGAAAAGCGACAGGTGCAGATGAAATACCGAGTGAAATAATAAAGCTCTTCAAAACTACGGGCAAAAGATCTCTCCTTCATCTTTTTAACAAAATGTATGAGACCGGCTGTATACCAACGGATTGGCTGATGTCGACTTTTGTGACAATACCCAAAAAAATAAATGCGAAAAGATGTGATGATTGCCGAACCATCAGCTTACTGAGCCATGTTTTGAAAATATTTCTCCGAATACTGCACTCAAGGATGTGCCAAAAAATAGAAGAACAACTTAGTGACATACCGTTTGGGTTCCGAAATAACCTTGGGACCAGAGAAGCATTATTTAGTATTCAGGTTATGGTACAGAAATGCAGGGATGTGGGCCACCCGGTGTACATGTGTTTAATTGACTTCGAAAAGGCCTTTGATCGAGTGAAACATACTGAAATGATAGCAATCCTTCAGCAAGTAGATATTGACGACAAAGATCTACGTATCATCAAAAATCTTTACTGGCACCAACGGGCAAACATCAGGATTGGTCAGGATTGTTCTAAAGATGTGGAAATACGAAGGGGAGTAAAACAGGGCTGAATTTTGTCCCCCCTGTTGTTTAACGGCTATTCGGAGATTCGGAGTACATTTTCAGGAAGGCACTGGATGGTATCCAGTGTGGTATTAAAATCAATGGCGTCAATATTAATAATTTAAGGTATGCAGATGACACGGTGTTGATTGCAAGTAATTATGAAGAACTTCAACATCTGATTGACCGGGTTACCATAGCCTGTGATGAATATGGAGATAAAGGTGACGGTTGTCAGTAAAATACCAATACAGCCAGAAGTAATAACAGCTTATGGAGAACAACTTGAGAGAAGCAACAGTATCACTTACCTTGTTTGTAATCTGAATGAGAACTGGGACATTGGAAAAGAAATTAGAATTAGGATAGAGAAGGTCAGAGCTGCATTTTTCAAGATAAAGAAGATCTTATGTGGAAATATCATCATTTTGAAACTGAAAATTAGATTAGTAAGATGACATATATTCTCTACTCTACTATATGGTGCCGAAGGCTGGACGTTGACCGATACACTTTTCAGAAAGCTTGAAGCCTTTGAAATTTGGGTGTTCCGGAGGATCCTACGAATAAGTTGGGTGGACAGAATTCGTAACGAGGTCGTTTTGCAACGAATGAGAAAGGGCACCGAAGTGATCAGAATAATAAAAAGCCGCAAACTAGAATATTTTGGTCATGTAATGCATCACCCAGAGAGATATAATATACTTTATTTGATAATGCAAGGCAAGATATTCGGAAAAGAGGGCCAGGTCAAAGAAGAACGTCATGGCTTTGGAACTTGAGGGAATGGTTTGGCAGATCCTCTGCATCCCTTTTCCGAGATGTCACCAAAATTATTCTAGCTAATATGAAAGCTAGCGCACGATAATCGGGCATGGCACAAGAAGAAGAAGAAGAAGAAGAAGAAGAAGATATACGTGCCTTAATATAATGCCGGCGAATATCTAGGATCAAATGAATGACTCTATTTCGTGCATAATTATTTTATAATAAAATCACTGCAGAGCGCTTTCGGCCTAAAAGGCCATCCGCAGTGCTAACTGAAAGCAAGGAAACAACCCGTTACCCATTATAAAAATTTAAAATTTTGTATAAAACATAGGTATGTGAGAATAGATTAAAAAATTTAGAAATGATCAAACATGGGTTGAATACTTACTTGTCAGGTTGCTGTACAGGATGGCTCGAATTCGAGCCTATGAATGGAGATCTCGAAAACCGTAAGAGATACAGTGTCAGTCAAATTAGGTCAAAATTGTGCATTTAGATACCGAACAATATGTCACTTAAAAAATAATAAAATTCCGGGTATTTCGGGAGCGAAACACAAACAAAATCTTAAAAAACCGTTTTATATTTGTCCTGGGCTTATTTAAAAAAGGTTTTCAAATTAAATTGTACTTTTGCATTGTCACTTTTTCCGCTCTATCCAATGGTCGTATTCAGCTTGGAATCCGATGTTTCGTCTTCAAGGGGTCATCCACAACTCTCTTTTTATAAATACGAACTTAAATTTTTTATATCGTTTTTCAGATGATATTGGCGTTATCAATATGAACATGTGATTTTATTTTTTTTAATTCAATTTTCTTGATCTTTATTTTTTTAAAATTACTTTATTTTGTTTTGGCGTAATTTGAAATAGTTTGTTACTTTTGAAATTTTTATATTTTTCTTTTTTGTTAAGTAGAAAATTGAAGCCTTTATATTTAATAAAAATAAAATAGAGTAACATCAAATAAACAGGTTCGTTTATTTTTTACTCCAATGCAAAATAAATAATTAAAAAAAAATAAAACTAAAAATTAAAAAATTAATAATAAATTTAAAACCGCATATTCATATTAACAACGCCAATATCAACTGAAAAGCGATAAAAAAAGAAAGTTGATGATGACCCCTTGAAGACGAAATGTGATATTCCATGCTGGATATCAACATTGATTGGATAGAGCGGAAAAAGTTACAATGCAAAAGTGCAATTCAATTTGAAATTCGTTTTTAAATAAGCCACTTTTGGAGAAAGGACCCAATTTATCTTTGGAATTAACAAGGTGTAAATCCAAATTACTTTTTGTTCTCTGAGAGATTTTTAGATTTTGGAAAAAGGGATGGCTATATATTTGTTTGTTTTTGAGATTCTTCGCTTTCACCTTATGGATCAGAATGTCAACTAAGTTAGGGTCATATTGATTGTAAAAGACCAGTTGCTGAATGTACAAACTGGAGTGTGACTCTTGCCACATTGAGACCTCTCCATTTGTGAACATCTCACCAAATCTTCATCTTCATTTGGTGAACACATGAAAACATTCAAACACAATTATTTCAGTCTCCATGTCAACTCGAATATTCAACAGCACATCAAAATACTTCAATAGATTGGACTTCAGGAAGGATATCGAGATCCATGGGAAACTGCAGGACAATGGCCCTTGTCTGAACACACAATCCAGTTCAACTATTCTTTACATACCATTACACAGACGCCATTTATTGATTAACACATTCAAACAATAATACATATTCACAAAAAAAAATCATCGTTAACTTTTATTTGGGTATGTCCGCTAATACTCCGAAAACTTTCATTTTCTTTTTTTGAATTAAATTTTTGAATGATTTTCATAAATTCAAACACGGTTACTGAAAGCCAATCTACTCCTATGCTTATTCTCCTACTACCACAAAGGACATTGTTGACATGTTTAACATTGACGACACCTTTCTACTGTTTTGGCGAGAGAGTTCATTGCTTGTCGACGATCAGTTGTTGTGAATGTGTTTTAAAATCTCTTTAAGTTTTCGTCCCCTAGATGACGAAAGTGTACGTCTAGTTTAACGTTTAATTTAAGTATGATTGTGTGACTTCTGTTTGCTAGTTTTGGTTTGCAAGGAGATGAGAAGTTCAACAATCTGTGATAGACCCGCTTGTACAGCAACCTAACGAGTGAGTATTCAACCCAACTTTGATAATTTTTTAAATTTTTTAATCTATTCTTACATGCCTATAAGTTAAAAAAATTAAACCTTTTTAATGGTTAACGGGTTGTTTACTTGCTTTCAGATACCACTGAGGATGGCCCTTTATGCCGAAAGCGCTCTGCTATGATTTTAATAGAAAATAATTATGCACGAAATACAGAGGCATTTATTTGTTTATTAGATATGTGCACATAGCCACACCCCTTAGCTTAATATCTAGGAGACCTTTAAACGCTAGATATAATGGAGCCGGCCATTAAGTGTCCCACGACTAGATTTGGCATACAAGCGGAGGTGAATGCAATGGGCTACAGAGTAGAAAAACTGGATATTGCCGCAGTAGTTATTTGTAACATTCACACATAATCGGATTACTCAGTGATGAGTAAAAAAATAGGTTTGGAGGCAGCCAGAAAAAAAACTGTTAAATGCAGCTCTTGTAATTGCTTCATTTAAAAAAATATTTTTGGGAGACATTCATTGCTAAGTTTTATGTAATACACTAAGATAACAAATCGACCCCAATTTTTCCTTATGGATGGTAATGCCCGCTCTTGCAGGAGATTGTCCATAATGCTCTAGATGAAGGTAATGTTACTCGTTTGCACTGTTCCTCATTACCACCTCCAGACATGAATCTAATAAAAGGCGGTTGGGGTTATTTCAAGAGAGCCAACTCGTCTAGCAACTACCAGCAAATCATAATTTCCACCCAAGAGGAATGAACCAATTTGACTCAAGACACAATTAATTACCTATTAATTGAAGTGCGTCGCCGTCGACGCGTTGGTGACTTTATTGCAAGTAGAGGTGTTAAAAAAATGCGAGGTGTTAATAACATAATATTGATCCGTAGTTTTGCAAATGTTTTCATTTTTGTTTTATCCCTATAATGTCTTACAAAATGTTAGAGCCAGTAGTATACCATTTATCTTTGATAATTCGTTGGACAATTACTGTTCAAACCTCGGTTCAAACTGACCTGTACAAAAATATCAAATCTTTATTACACTTCACGACTCAAATAAAAGTGGTAAAATACTTTTACCGGTGAGTGCATTATTGATGCTTAATCGGGGCAAAAACTACCGACATGAGATGCAATAACAGTCAATAATGCACCGGTTTCGTCCTGATAAATGAATAGCAAAAATAACCATGTAATTCTGGTAGCGAGTGTAGAGGAAGCTTCTTTACCAATGCTATAATGGACTACAGGTAAAAAAATTATAATGTTATTCAAGTTGATATGTTTAAACATCTTAGTCGTCGTCTTCTAATTTGTAGAAAATAATAGGTATTACATATTTTATGAATTATAAAATTATTGTTGTGATTGATAAAATGAATGTAATTCAATTATTATCGAAGTATCTTAAAAACAGTCTATCTCGTAAGTTGTATCTTCGGACGTTGGTAGGTTTATTCGTATTATCTAATTTATGGGTTATTATTTAGGGAACTAATACGCATATAAGAAGCATTCCGCAAAAATTGATAAATCCATGTTTGCAAATATGGAGCATATCGTTCTTTTTCTTGTTCCAAAAAAATCGGTTTGACCTTTTGTATTAGTTGGCTCCCTGAGGTTAGGTAATTTTTTTTCGTAACTTTGTTTGTACATTCTTTCAATATTTAATATAGGCCTTCGGGAGGTTCGCTTCTTATTAATAAATAAGGGCATTTCGTGATCAGTATTTTATCTTGAGGCCAAGAAAGTTTTTGTCGAAGGGTTTCCTCGATGTTTTTTTTTTCTTTTCCCCAATTGTACCGTTTTACATTGTAAACAGTATTAAGCTATTCGCTATCGAAGTAGGTCAGTGCAAAATATCGTCATTTTAATTGGGTTTTAAAATTGAAAGTGAAGTTGTAGCAGAGAGACATGGCAATTGAAAAATAGCATATCTCATAAAATAATTTTACAAGAAAAATGGAAAGTAGCCTATCCCCGAAGGTGCACAATAATTAGCAACCTTCAAAACGGCTATTTTTAATTAAAAATTTAGAAAACCTCTGCTATGTAAAAATAATATATGATACCAAATTAATTACTAGGTTCCTTTTGTGCATACGAGGAGTGAAATTTTAAAATGCATTTTGTCCAAAAACTTATATTTCAGGAAATGTTAAAATCTGCTTTGCGATGAGGCTTCTGGTAAACTAAGTTTAAAAACAAGAATTAAGTTGCAAACTAGCTTTGTTTTTAATAGAAATAATAAGGATTTTTTATACCAAATTACTAGAACCTTGAATGTATTTTATTTGTCCAACCTGGGCAAAAGCACTTTTGCTTGGGAAACCTGAAGACAAAGCGCATCTTAAACAAAAACATATTCTAAATTAAAGTTATATTCCTTAAGCAATAAAAAAAACAAAAAATGCACCACAGGAACATAAAAAACATCTAAAATCAATCAACCTGAAAATTTAAAGACATCTTATAACTTCAGACCTACGTCATCATCCTGGCAGTTCTGTATCTACTGTGTCACTTCTATAATAGTCATCAAGAGGCAAATCTACAACATTCTCGGGTAAGATTGGCCTCGACCATGTGAATTCAGGGTCGCGTCTCCAATCGTTTGTAGCTTGTTCTCTGAGCAATTTGTTTTTTTTTTATTTATTTGGCGATCAAGTGGTACTTCAGGCAATATTATTTCGTTTATGTTTTTTTTTTAATTTTTCAGTTGAGTTCAATACTTACTTCCTAATTCTCGTTTCTATAAAACTTTTATAGATACATCTCCAGATATGGTTATTTTAAAAAGTATTTTTTTTTTTGCTGATTGTAGTTACTTTTGTAATGTGGATAAAGCTGCCTTTATATCACAGATTCTCCAATCTTGTTCCGGTTTACGAACGGCGTCAAATTTAGTATAGATTTCCTAATACCTCTTTGGGGAATGTAAGGTCTCTTGTGCCCTTAAAAGCATTTTTTACTCTTCCAAAGACACAGGCAGCAGAAATATAGGAACGCTCACGAACAGCAAAGCAGAGTTACTAGACAGCAAAGTGGGTGATGCATGTATATCTAGCCAAAGCATAAGTATGTGCACTATGTGACTATTTTTATTTTGGCTTCCACATCCATCGCAGTACAACACAAGTTCCGTGACGTAGTGAGGAATATTCATTTTAATAAGGAAATCGAGAAAAGCTGGACTAACTTCTATGGATCTTTTTTCTCCTTCACAACAGCAGTGAACAACCTCTACCCTGGTTGCGATCTACACTACCGATTTAGACATAAGTTCGAAATATGCATTTTTGTCCGAAACGACTATTCGTGTGACAGCGAGGAAACACTCGAACTTAACAACCGTCATATGGCTCACGATCGTGATTAACCAAGTTCCATGGCCTTTGATTCATTACAGGTCGATCACCCCAATTCAGAAATAACCATTCTGGGAGATTTCAATGCCCATAACTCCATCTGGCTCAAACATCACAACAAGACAGACAACAAAGGTAGAGAAGCTGTAGCTTGTACACGAACCAACTTGGATCCCAAAGAGGAGTGAATTTGCCGCCCTCCTGGATCCTTTTCTAACAACAAATCTTGATCAGTACACAATTATAGTTGGTCCGCCATTCGGTACTTCCGATCACAAACTTATACAACGGTGTGCGACCTGCCATTCCTATAGAAGGATCCACCATTGCCTTGTAAAATCTGGCATTAGAATTCTGCAAACTGGAAGGATCTAAGACAGTTTTACCTAGATTTTCCTTGGGTCGATGTGCGCTTTAGCACTGACGACCCATCGGTTTATTGCGAAGAGATTACGCAAGTAATCGCCTCAGGAATGGAAGCATATATCTCAAATTCCATAAAGTTACCCCCAAAGGGAAAGCCCTGGTTTGACAGAAGTTGCGAAAGAGCTGTAGGTAGGAAACAGCAAGCCTAAAGGTACTGACAACAAAATCAGATCGCTGAAATTCGCAATTTTTTTGCCATAGCCAGAAACGAATGCAAAGGTGTGATTGACGAAACAGGACAAACAGAATCAAAGGACCGGGGATAAACTTTTGCAATACCCCAGAGGCTCCCGGAATTTCTGGCCGGTAGCAAAAGCAGTCAGTAATAACTTTACAAAAACGTCGCTCCCACCTTTAACGGACGAATGCAGCGTCACGGCAACTACAGCTGAGGAGAAAGCAAACATGTTCGCCGAAATGTTTTCATCGCACCCTACTTTAAACGCCCCCAAAGGCAAGTATCTCTCCATCATATTTAACATTAACACTATCATGGCAGAAGTTAAGTTTCACCACCGTGATATTCGTAAAATTCCCAAAGAGCTAGATACGCAAAAAGCATCAGGACCAGATGAAATACCTGCCATCGTGTTAAAGAACTACTCCAGCGAACTAACACTACTTCTTTCCAGATTTTTCTCTGTCTTACCGAAGGGGGATATACCCGTGCAACCTGTACCAAAAAAAGGCAAGACAACCCCGCCATCAAACTATCCATTCCAATTGCCGTGAGTCCGATAATCTCTAAAGTCATGGAACCATGGAGCGTGTAGTCAAGCAGCGACTACTCAAGTACCTCGAGACCAACAGAATAAAGGTATACACACGTTGGTGCAATCACGATCGCGATCACGGTAGCAACAGCATGAACAATCTTTCCAGCACACATCAACGTGCTTACGGTGGCGTTCGCGTTCAGTTTTGGTTTGACGTTTGACGGTGTAATTGTTGCTGTTGCTTGCTTTCTATCTGTACTGTTTTTTTTAAGTGGATGAATATAACAATGAAGTAATTTTACTTGCTGCATTATGTGAAGACGAAAGTAGGTATGGGGGCAATTCAGCCAGAGTTGCGCCGACGGCTACTGCGCTGCCAATTGCAAAACAACGCAAATTGAGCGAATTTCGGCGACTTGAGCTATGTCATATAAGTACTTAGCACCCTGTGAGGTACCGCGCCATAAATTTGTAGCCATGACGTCACCGCCAAGATTTAGGCCACTTGGGCAGTATCTTTTTAATGATTTTGCGTAATAATTCCTGGCTCCTCCCTCTTAGCTATCTATAATGTTGTATATCTGGCTTAGCTGTATGTCTGTCAAAAAAGCTATCTTGGCTATATAAAAAGCTGTTTGTCTGTCTAAACTTGTATCAAACCTCGAGAATTTATAGCCAAAAAATATAGACAATAACGGAAAATTTCTATCTATCTCGTCGCGATCCCGCGATCAAACTCGACAAGTTGAATCTAATCGCCATCGCAGAATAGAGCGCCGCCGAGCCGCGTGTTCTAAAAATTATGTACGCGCCAGTCTGAAACGGTTCAAAGTTTCCTTCAGCAACGTTTCACCGCGGCGGCGCCAAGATCGTGATCGCGGCCTTGATCGCACCAGTGTGTGTTGTAGGCCTTAATTCGCGATAACCAATACGGCTTCCCAAAACAGAGATCGACAGCCGATACCTATATTGGCCTATATGGCACATATATGAAGTAGGGCAATTGAGAACTACTGAGAATCTCGACCGATTGCTTTAGATATTTCGAAGGCATTCGACAGAGTTTGGCATGACGGATTGCTCAACAAACTGCCGTCCTTCGGACTGCCAGTGTCTTGCGATTGATGGAGACATCTCAGACACATTCATCATAAATGTGGGATTGCCTCAGAGTGCAATACTTTCACCAACTCTGTTTCTCATCTATAACAATGATCTACTAACCGAAACCAATAATCCTGTTTACAGTTTTGCACATGACAGTACTCTTGTCTCCCAATTTAGATCAGAAAAACCTTTAATAGCGACCGAAACTTTTCACTGCTGACAGGAGCAGATTACGACAATTAGTCAAGATCTGGAGGAAGTGCGAACCTGTGGCACCAGGAATTTGGTCCAATTTAATGCTGCAAAACCCCAAGTAGCCACTTTTACCAAGAAAGCCAATACGGCGTGTCTTGACATCATTATGACAGGATCAATCATTCCTTCATCCTCGTCAATTGGACTACTAGGTGCCTCGGTCAGTAGCAATATGTCCTGGCATGACCATGGTGCTAACATCGCAAAGTCAGCCTCGCAGAAGCTTGGTGCGCTATTTCGCAACAAAAAACTATATAAACCGCGCCAACTACTCTTGCTCTACAAAGCGTAAATAAGACCGTGTTTAGAGTATTGCTCACACATCTGGGGTACCGTACCTAAGAACATCCTAAACCTGCTGCATTCCATTCAGGAAGAGCTCTGGTCGGCGCCCCGAAGTTGGCCCAGGATCTGGATAGTCTGGGACACCGCAGACATGTGACCGAGATTTCTCTGTTTTATAGATATTTTCACGACAGATGTTCCCAGGATTTCACCCGTATCATCCCGCCCCCAGCACCACCAATCAGACACTACGAATTGTGGATCACTGTCCGAATATCTACAAAGAACAATATATTTTAGAAGAATTCTAGTCCCAAAATCAAATGCACCCGCCCGGGTCGTCGCAAATTTCCTTGCACATAGGTACTAGGGGAGACCTTTAAGTTTCGGAAACTTAACCAGAGATGCGTTCTGCAGAAAACAAACCTAAGCGCCAGTTAACGTTCGTGTTACAAGTCTAGGACACCAATTTGTGGTGCTCACTAGATGAACTTCTTCTGGTGTGAGACAAAGTCTGTTGGACTCAGGGTCCGCTCGAAAATTTATATTAATAAATTTGCTGTCTGTTGCAAGTTGAAGCTCGAACTTATAAGTTTGTCTTGTATGTATTATTTAGTAGTGTATACATTTTAGTAGTTCACACTATAAATGGGTATTTGTACAACGCGATTCTTCAGCGTGACAATTATTTAATATTTTAACTTTCCAGAATAAAAATAATATTCCTGATCTTAATATCTATAATGGGATGTGTAGTTTTTAATAATTCTTGAGTTTCGCGATGGTTATGAAACTGACATAGAAAACTGGTAGCAGATTTATATGATACATTCTATAATTAGGCCAGGTATGTTGAATATTGAGGAACATTGAACGAAAGTACTTTTTAAAGCTTTCCATTAAAAATAAACTTCACCTATTTTTGTTGCTTCTTTTATACCTTTCTGCCAATATATTTCGACTGTTGGGATACTTGTTTATAAAACATAGCATATTTAAGAAAGTAAATACTATAGAAATAGGCTAGACGCTAGATCCAAAACAAACATAATTAAAAATTTTAATATTGCATGTGAAAACTATTTGCTACATGATATGCAAAATACAGCAGAAATTTGAATATTTTAGATCATAGTTTTAAATCCTTATTTTGTGTATAAATAGAAAAATAGAGCACGAAATTAACTCGTAAGAATTCCGCTAACAACGAAAACGCTTTAAGATCCATGATAAAGTTGGAATTAGATAATGCAATTATTATAACCAATATATGTGAGCGTCGAACAAAATTTATCGACACATATCAAATTTACTACAGTGCAAAATAATTTGTAATATAGTATATCGATTGGCATGTTGTGAAGCGATTATCCATCACAAAGCGCTGCTAAATCCTCTGCCAATAAAATACACGGCTGTCAGTAGGCTTGATTAATACCGCGTTTCGTTATTTTGCCACTCAGTTTAAGCGCCTCTAAAAACAGATCTCGCTGCAATAATTAATCTTCCTAAAAAAATATAAATATACCGCTTGCTTTATAACATTTTTATTTTCGTTTCATCATTTTCGCCGAACATTATTAATCACATCGGTTCTCACCCTGAAAATAACTCCGCAAGTTTTTAGCTTTATTTTGTGGTATGCTTTTAAACGTGTGCTTAATTATAAATGTAATAATGTACCAACATATCTGAGCATCATATCTTATAAAAGACTTTCACATCTCTGACAGAGTTTCCTAAAAAAAATACTATAAACTGTAGCATTTTCAAATTCCGGCAGAAACAAATGTTACAGTTTATATTTATTTTTTTATTTGCAAACATAATTTAGATTGGATTATTACAATATATGTACACAGTATAAAGTGCATTACTTTGTTTTAGCATGGTAGTTATTAATATACTATCTATATATTTATATGTATGTATCAGTATGATGTACTAGATACTTATGATATAATAATAGCATCAGGTCTGATTTGTATCCCTTTCTGACTAGCAGGTGCTCGACTAGGTTTCGGAAATAGCTTTCAGAGACTTTGGTTGTGCAGTTCAATTTGCTAGCTATTGTCTTCATAGATTTTAATATTTCAGCTGTCTTTTAATCACAGGAAAATGTCCACAAGCTTTCCTTGGATCTAAAAACAACACTTTGTTCGGCACAAATGTAACATTGTTTGTTTATTATTTAAGCGAATTCTTTGCACACCTACCCCAAACATGTTAGAGATCATACGAGTCAACTAAGTATATTATAATTCATTAATCTAATTGTATTTCGGTATATTATTTATTTTTCTTTTCTTCGTCCTTCAAGCAGATTTCATGTTTTTATTTATTAAGTGTCATGCCTCAGGCACATATGATATTGACAGTTAAACAGGTTCAATCGAATCCACATTCCAAGGTAACGGTTCCCTGCAGATTTTTAAGGCATATTTACTTGCTGCTTGGCGAATATGGTTTGGAGCAGAAGTTCGATTAACCGACCTATAACGTTAGGCGCTCCATCATGCGGTTGGGTTCATTATATCAACTAGGTTAAGTTGGTAACAATGTTCCGGAGGACGGTGTTGAATATCATTCCGTGAGAGATCCGGGTTTCCCTTTTATGCCCTAGACCAGCGAGGAGTCGATAGGCTGGCATCTTTTGTGAAGCCTTTTCGAGGTGCCTCATTGACTGTTTGAAATAATTAGTGTCATTAGCTTATGAAATGTTTGTTACGTTTATGTATTTCGAACCTAACCAGTGCCATAGAGGCTACCTATAAAAGTTTTGAATCCTACCTCGACGTGGTAAGTCACAAAATCTTCATGCTGTCTTCATTATGGAAAAAGCTCCCCCAAATATTAATCTGCAGGATTTAATAACATTGTAAATTTTTCCTAGTTGAGTCTCAATTAACTAGGTGGCGCCTAATATCTTTATTAAAGTGTACCGAAGAATCCACGAACCTAGCTCTACACTGTATTACTGGCTGCCGTTCGCATTTATTGGTAAGTTTGCTAAATGGGTTTAGAAGATGTTGCCATAATATATGGTAAAGTGCATTAGCGTCGTAGGTTAATTCGCCTTCCGGCAAGCTAGCATTATTCAGCCACTAATGATTGCAGGGTTGGGAAACGTAAACATTACATATTAACTCAATGCATACCATACGAAATTCAGTTTTGTCAATATCTTCCGCCTTATTTAAAACTGCAAATAGTTTTTTTTATTATTTTGATTTACTAGGGTAAAGCTCATAACTGGCAGGCATTGGTAATACCAAGCGAAAGGCTGTCTGTATGTTTGGAATCGTATAAAATAGCCCATATTCATGGAGACACTTTAGAATATCTGGCGTTCTTTGAATCAGTCAGTAAATCTTTGGCATGTTGTTTTAAAATGTCAATTTCTAGACTTAACTCAAAAAATTTGCTGCTTAACTTTTTCCAAAGGTTCCTTCATTTAAAAATTCAAAATATGGACTAATATTTCTGAAATTTCCATTCCATGTTGTAATTATTAGTGCGCCCAGGATTCGATACAGCTGCGTTTTAAAATAATCAAAGCATGTTAGAAGCGGCATCATCTCGAGCTTTTCAGGAAAAGTATGCCTTATTCCTACTGTACTGAGCATACCTATACCTATATTTTGTTTTGGATAAGAACTCGTCAATTTGATTCGCTTTAAAACTAACTACGAAATGTTTAAGTCCTCGTAGAAATTTGCAGCTTTTTCATTGACAGAGAGTCATGTGGCCGCATTCTGTTCGCCATTTGGTCTCACACAGTTAGCAAGCATCTGAAAGTAAGAAATTTTTGGCTAGCTGTATAATGTTTCTCAATTGATTCGTTAGGTATATAATGTAAAATTTGAGCAACTACTATGTAGTGAGTTTACTGAATTATATTTGTGCTACTTCAATGCCTTTTTAACTTTTTGCAGACGGTGTGAAATGGCGTCAAGTGCTTATTTTTGTATTAGTTGATATATTTTTGAAGTAATGGCAAATGAAAGGCGTTAACAGGTGATGAGTAGAACGCATTATAATATATGGATGAAGAACTATCGGATTTAGAAGATAAACGTAATTCAGATGGTTCAGACATCGAAGAAGAGTAATTTGGAGAAGAAACCGTAAGTTCAAATCATTCAGATTCGTATAAAGAGCTTATGGACAACTTAGATCCATGCCATGATTTAATAAAGACTTGCAGTTTAAAATATTTCCATTCAAAGAAATTGTTGGTTATCACCTATCCAGAGTCAATCAGCCAGCCATCTATCTGAAATATTTCCAGCTTTTTTACGATTAACTAACAAGCCATTGTAGATGCACAAATAGATATGCATTTTATATTGCTATTGACAATTTATGAAAAAATGTTACTATCTATCTTTTGCTCAGAAAATTGTCTTGAACACTCCCCTATTGAATATATTATTCTGGAATAGTTGGAAATCAGTCACATGCATTTTTGGGAGCTCTAATAATGATTATTTTTCTATATGCTGGATTGTTCAACTAATGTTCTTCAAAGACATTTTTCAAGGCACAGGTTATACAAATTTGTTTGGAACCTTAACGGTGAAGAGTCGCTGCGCAAAACCGAAAATGTATTTTGGCTTTTGGAATCCCGATTTAAAAAGTTTTATACCCTAGATAAACAAGTTTCGATAGGTGAAAGTACAATCAGTTTAAAGGAAACTTTTCCATTCGAATTTATAGTAAAGATTAGCCTTCTACATGGATAATATATGCTTGCAAAATTCGAAAATGGTTACGTATTTACTCCATCTTGGAACTCAACAATAGAAGTGTTGATGCGTCTGGATCTCTCAACAATCGCCAGCATAGTAATTCATTTTGCACAAAACCTTATGGATTCTAGAACTGGTTCAGATGAATATCACATATTGATCGATATTATTCAAGTCTTTTACTAGCACGTGAGTTACATAAAATGAATATTTATGTAACAAAAGTCGTGATGGCCAACCATATAGGGCTTTCGAAGATAATGAAAGCTAATTCAATCAAAGAAAAGACAGTAAAAAAGTTGATATATCTTGCAAACGCATTAGTTCAATATTGGTGCTGGCATTGAAGGATAAAAGAGTTGTCCTCATAACTCATAGGAGGCGTTGATGTTGATGACCGTTATGCACAACCTTCGCATTGTCACGTAAAACATCTAATGGTGATCGAAAAACTACTTATTTTTGTAAAACATATCCCGACAACACTGTTGTTGAAATTTTTTTTGAAAAATATCAAAACCCAAAGGACTTATTAAACCTTTTTTAAGAATGTTTATGTAGGTTTTCAATAAATGAATTGTATTAATATTATATTTTTACCTGCAAATAAATGTTGAAAAACTATTAAAAAATTACCATAAAAATTGTTTTTTTTCTAGGTTATTTTAGTACACATGTATTAACTAAGATTTTCATTTTTTCAAATAATATCGTGTAATGGGCTATTTTTTTAGTTTTGCCAAATATAAAGTCTGAGCTATGATTAATAAAGAGATATAAATAAATAAATATTTAAAAGTTTGCATAAAGCCGTTGCAAAACAGTGGACGACGTGATATGACGAGCACAGAGGTGAGCATGCAAGGTAGCTTGCAGAATGAATCCAGTACCTAATAGTGAAAATTATTTTGCCTCTAATATTTTTAACAATAAATTATCAAATGAAAAATTTGATAGATATTATTATGATATATACTTCTTTTAGTTATTACCAGATGATTTATTGACTTATCAGCAATATAAATTATTTGCTTATCTATAACATATGTCTATCTAAAATATTGTTAAAAAACGAAAAGTTTTGTTCGAGCCCTAAAACAGCCCCTTAAATTGAGTTTCAAATATATCAACTTTATTTTCCGGGATGAACTGACATGATTGATAATGTTCGATGAAAATGGCTAAATGGAAATATAAATGTTATGGACTAGAGAATATTTTTTAAGATTGATTGTTGCATTGAAACAGTTTTAGAGGCGCTTGATTCGAATGGGCTACTGTCGACACATGCTATTAATCAGGAGTAGTTACAGAGGTTTTTTTGACAGAAGCTGTATAGTGTATAGCTTTTATAAATCGAACCTATCAGACATATTACTCTTAGATTTTTTATTCTTGCACTAAATCATAACAAATGAAATACTGAAAAAATAGTAGAATCAGAGCAATTATTTATCATCATGTCGATGTCGGCAAGTTTATAATGTTCTAACACCCTCGCAGAATCACTCTTAAATGTTTGAAATTTAGTTGTTAAAATGGTTATATTTAATTTGCGACACGAAGTTGCTGAGAGGAATAGTAAAAATGGCTATAATATGACCATAAACAATTTCAGTGACATTATATAAACTGATCAACAATTAAAACGCCTCATATCAAATTTTGCACCAATGTTGAGGTCATCAATTTGAAAAGTATTGTATGGAATTTTTGGAGGGAGGAAGATTCCTGCACGGATAAATACATATCCCCAAATACGCTTGCGCTATAATACCTCACTACTACAATTTTGCGCCATCGTGGAGGTAGTGGAAAATGGCAAAGACGAGAGAATGGTGGTAGGTTAGTTATGTGTGAGACTGCTTATGTAAAGATAGAGAAGCTGGTAGTAATTTTAAGACCAATACCGGCCTATAGTGTGGGGAGAGAGATATATAGTAAAAATAGAATCTGGTGGGAATTGAAAGACCAATACCAGCCTGTAGTGTAAAGAGAAAAGGATAGAGAGAGATGGGAGGCAGAGAAATAAAAAGATTGTGTGCAAAAGAAGAGACCGACTTGTAGTGCGAAGAAAAGGAGTAAGGGTGAGGCTGATTGGACTGAGAACAAGACCAACCTAGTATAATGAGGAAGGAATGACAGAGTGTGACATCCCTAC
>MU185302.1:172855-239706 GCA_016904865.1 Pissodes strobi | reverse complement strand
TAGGGTAGCACAAAAACGTTCGGATGGTTGTTAGGTTAGCCGTAACAATATTAAAAAAGTCACTTTCGGGCTGGGCAGAATAAAAACACAAATTCGTATTTGGATGATGTTTGAAAAACTTGTAAACCTTTCAAACTAAATATCTAGCATACACCTAGCATGTAGATGAAATATAAGCAGTTCAGTTTGGGTAGTTCCACTGTCGAAAACGTGGCCTGCAATCAGATTAATTGGTTGGGAGAACATGAGAATCAAGTCTATATTGATCTTTCCCAGGCTCTCGACAGGGTACTCTTTGAATTGTCGTATGATTGCAACTTGTTTATTTAATTTACTATTTTATAATCTGATTTATGGTTGCTCTTCTGCGTCCATTATTTTTAAAATGGAATAAACCGTAATCTATAACAATAAAATTATACGTTCGATGATGACCAACTTAGCTTAGATTTGTAGGGGAAATACAAGGAGTTTAGATAGTTCCACTGTCGAAAGCTTGTCCTTCTATCCGAGTGACTTGTTGGAAACATTGGAACAGTCAGGGGGATGTAGTCTACACTGATTTCCTCAAGGCTTTCGGCAGGGTATGTTCTGTATATTTTCACCATTTTCTATGTTATTTATTATTTATTGCGCTATTATTTAAAGGTACAACAATCGATGTTTTGTTTTACTGCATTCGATTAAGATAAAAACATACAACGTTTTTTGTTGGGGTAATATTTTACTATAGAAGTGTTGAATCTTTTACATTGCCTTAATTTCCGAACCTATCCTACAATATTTGTATTTATTATTCCAGTTGAAGTTATCAAGGAGACCGACCCGGACTTCAGAGAGTCCAGCAGAGGGAACGCGCGCCGCCAGTCGTCGCCCATGTTGAACGGAGGGGGACAGGTGCTTGTGCCCTCGCAGCAGCCGCAGCACCCTTCAGGGGCACACAATAGGAGGCATCCTGCCGAAGTTAGGGTAAGTTATATTCCAATAAAATCGCATCTCATTTATAAGAATTATTTCTTCCTTTTCACCTTACACCATTCCATATGCTAATCCCTTTACCATCATCACAAATTTGATCCCGTTTTCTAATGATTAAATATGAAGAAATAGGATTACAAAGTTGGATAACCGGAATTGTTGTAAAGGGAAAGGTGATATTTGTCTAAACTGTGATTTAAACATCAAATATCCAATACCGTCACTTTTAAACCTAATTTTTGCATACATCCTGTAGTCGTAGAACTGCTCTGGTTTTTTTTAAGCGAACATCTAAAGTTGTCTAGTTATTATGAGTTTATGATTATAATAAATAATAATAACTAAGCGAATAAAAAAAAACGCGATTCGCATTATCCAAATCCCAACAAAAAATTAAGGACCATCAAAAAACAAAGATTCAAACGATATATGATTCAAGACCTTTCGGACTTTCTTAGAACTTACCTCTCGTTCATTTTCCAGATAATAGAACAACCAGCTTCGAAAGCCCTTCGGTTTCGATATGAATGCGAGGGCAGATCGGCGGGTTCGATCCCCGGCGCCAGTAGCACACCGGAAAACAAGACTTTTCCGGAAATCCAGGTGATGGGATACCAGGGACGAGCGGTTGTAGTGGTATCCTGTGTGACGAAGGACGAACCATACCTGTAAGTAAATCCTATGTACATTTAAAGAACAGAAATATTTGTTCTATTTTTATAGATATAGAATAAATATATTATAAATTAAAAAAATGTAGCAACAATATACCGGGTGACACCGGAGACTTGTAACACCCTGTAACCTTTTTATATAAAAAATTATTATTTTGAAAATTGGAAGTGCATACTTGTCTTGGCTAAGCCAGTATTTTTTTTAAACTTTTGGTTTACGGAAAGTAGCATATATTTTGTTGTATTGCAAATTTAAATGGTTGTCTCAAGAATTCAAAGATCTCATTGACAAAGCAAATGAACAAAAAAAACTAATCTAAAAGGAACAAGTTAAAGAAAAGTCGAACTAGATTTAATAAAAAAGCCCATACAAGTCAATAAAGTTGAGTCAAATCCAGGTCAATTAAATTTAAGAAATAAATATAAAAATATTTGTAAAAACACTTAAAAATACCCACACGAAAATACACATACACACAGGTTGGCCCATTAGTATGGCAAAGCAAGATATCTCCATTTCTATAATAAATAGAAAGAAATGTTCAAATAAAAGTTTGTGAATCTTAGAGGGGTATAATATATAAATATAAAATAGCTTTATTATACAGGGTGGTACAAAAAAGCGTGTAACACTGAAATTGATTTTTTTTTCATGGCACAGCCTATAAATTATTCGATTTTATAAAACTGTAAGAAATTCTATGAATATTTCATCCTATACTAAATTCAATTGTTTTCGAAATATTGGCTAGTGAAAAATGACATTTTTAACATGTTGGAAGGCTCCATAATCTAAACGGTTTGACTGAGAACAGAATGACTTCTATCTTGACTTGTAAACAGCTACCGCATGGTACCATCTTAGGAGGTAGCAAGGATAATACCAAACTAGTATCACTGGTGCAATATGTAATTGGTGCAATCCGGTAGCTCTTTAAAAGTTAAGATAGAAAAGTGCCAGTCCCTCTGTTTCAAATCACTCTTTAGATTATGGAGCCTTCCAAAATGATCAAAATGCCAATTTTCACGAGTCAATATTTCGAAAAGAATTGAATTTAGGTATAGAATATATTATATGAAATATTCATAGAATTTTTCGTAGCTTTAGAAAAACGAATAATTTATAGGTTATGCCAATTAAAAAAATACAATTTTGGTGTGCCATGCTTTTCTGACACACGCTGTATACATAAAACTCTTTCAGAATTAGACCTCTTCAAGAACCACAAAACTTTTATTTGATTTTTTTTCCTATGTATTATAGAACTGGAGATATCTTGCCTATGCAGACAAGCAGAACATTATATGTGATAAGTATGCAACAAACACTAAATACAACAAAAAAATTAAAAGAATAAACAAATAAAAAAGCCAATACAGAACCACAGCCTTATCACAGCAAGAATGTCCTAATCCCGACGCAGATTTCTCCATCTGTTTTTAAAATATTCCTCCACGCTATAGTAAGCTCTAGCCAATAAAATAGTTTTGACTTCTTTCAAATTATTAAATGCCTCTTTTGTCATATACTTATGCAGAACTGGTATTCGCAAAGGAACATGCGTGTGTTGTCTTGTGTCGTACGGTGATTTTTTAAGTACTTTCCAGTAAAAATAGAAAGGTCAAAGTCTTCTCGCGGTTCACAAAGAATGACCCTCATTCCAAGCCCATACATAACTCTGAGAGCTCTCTCCCGAAGAATAAACAAAGAATTGAATAAACACTGGGAATAGCAATCCAATATCTGAGATGGGAATCTATGAGCAAAAATAAGCCATTCTCAAGGTGCTAAGTCAAGGTAAAGAGAAAAAATTCTGTGGGCATAAATACTCCTCAACACCACAAAAATATGACACCGCAAGTTCAATCTATCATTATTATTACTATCTAGAACTATACTACTTAAAACACACTTAAATGACAGCATATTAGTCTTGAAGACGTTAAAAGACTGCCGGAACAACATTAGTCAAATCTCCCAACGTATTAGCAGCATGAGCATACGACAGCATTAATGTGTCATCAGCAAAGAGAGGTACCTGCCAGTAATCCTCAAAGCAGCAGATGGGGCTCTATGAACGACAAGTAAGCCTTTCTGAAGGTCACGGTAACAAGAAAGATTTCTGAGGGCATAACACCCAGATGAAGTCCTCCTCTACATCACAAAAACATGACCCTGACACTTCAGTCTATCATCAATCTGCAGCCCCAAAAACTTAGGATATGACTGAATGTGCACTGGATCATTATTTAGAAGTAAGCCTTTCTCAAGGTGCTGGAATCAAGGTAACGAGAATTATTTCTGAGGGTATAACATCCAGATGAAGTCCTCCTGTACGTCACAAAAATATAACCCGGAAACTTCAGGCTGTCGTCAATCTGCAGTCCTAAAAACTTAGATCATGACTACATCATTATTTAGAACTGTATTGCTTAAAACACACTTAAACGACATGATATTAGTTTTGAGACGTTAGAAGATAGCTTGCTGGAGTAATATCACTCCTTTACCTGAGCCAAATCAGCATTGATCAAATCTTCGAACATATTTTTGTAATTTTCATGAAATCAATTAATTGCATTTTTTATGTCCAATATTTTTTGAATATACTTCATAAATCCCATAACTTCAACCTTAGATATCCTTTATTCCTTTTCAGTCCAAGAACCATCTATGTCGAAGGTTAAATAAAAGAAAAAAATAAAACAGAAACAAATAATTCACGAAAAAATAAAGAAGACAAATCAACTTCTCCAAGAAGTAGAACTATTTTAACAAATTTCAAGGAGAAAAAAAAATTGTCCAGAAAAGTTTAACACAAAATAAAACATTAATTCATCAGAAAATATGGTATGTAGGTTATCTTGTGTAGAAAGTTTATTTTTCGGGCTCGTATGCCTATCAAAACTTTTGAATATATTTCATATTCTATCAATTTATTGTATTCTTTCCTTCTGTCACCCATTATAGACATAATCGGTGTACCACAATAATTACCAAAACTACCACAGCTAATGATTACATAATTATTAAATGAATGTAAAATTTGAACAACCAAACAAACAAAAAAAGAAAAATAATAAGTTCTGGTAAACAGTAACCATACAAGACCTTGAGTCAACCAATAATTTATTCTGAATATAGCGTAATATATGAAACAATTAAAATTCAAAATTAAAATAAATAACAACTGTTTTAAACGCTTTGTTTTGCATTTTGCGCAGGCAAATCTCAAAGTATTTATATAAAAACCGCACAAACCATAAAATAGATCTGCAACGTGCAACGCAAAAAAAACAGCGGTTGTAACTATTTATCAATAATAATTTATGTTATTAAATAATGTAGCACAACTATATTTATAACTGGTTAGAACTCGAACGGATAAAACCAGTAATCTGGTAGTACCATGAATTCGTTGATTGTACCTTTATTTAATAATTATATTTCCCTTCTGTCAATAATTAGTATGCGATATAATATACTTAATCCATTTTAATTTGAAATGTCCTTGAGTGCGTTTTTGGATTTTTACGGGAATCAATATTTTACTACAATATTTAAATAATCAACTTTTGTCACCGCGGCCCGGTTGCATTACATAACCATAACATTAAAGCTATAATTGGATATATTAATGGATCCTTCTCGGAACGAGAGGCTGCCAAAGATCAACTTTACAAAAGTAGGTTTTACAAGAAAAAAAAACTAAAGAGAGCAAAATTTGGATGACTTTAGCAATGTGAGTGAAGAAGATTTGAGCAATAATAGGCAAGTACTCGCAACAGAACAAGAATCAGAGTTAGAAGCATAATCCCGAATTAACCCATCGAGCATGTGTGAAGATTTTTACAATCGAGTATATAGACCAAAAATCCTGGCGTTTGGCCATTGAGCAGATTGGCTTTTACTGAGGATGAGTTTTTTCCAAGTTTTTTTTCACTGATCAGCCCTTGTTACCCAAAGAAACTGCTGAAACTAGAAACGGTAAGGAGATAAAAGAAGAGCATGTAGAAGACGAAAATAATGAAAATAACGACATAGGAGAAAAACATGCAAAAAAAATGATAAAAATTATAAATTACAAAAATACACTGAGGAGATGGAACCTACCATAACAGAAAAAGCTACGGAAAGAATTGACAAGGTTAATATTTTGAGTGACATAAGAATTTAACTATCTACATCATCTTGCAGGGAATATAGGGAATTTAAAAAACACGCGGATTCCAGGTATCTCAAGAATTTATATTGTTGCTTCAGAAAAAGCAAAATTGAAAAAAATTTAACAGGAAAGAGAAAGGTTTTGAAAGCAATATTTGGATGAGTAATATGAAGGTACTCCCCCAAAAAAAAGGTGGTACATTTTTCTGTTTCATCATCTACCGAAAATTGATGCAATATCCCTTCATGGTAACTCAGATGAAGATGACAGGGACGCGTTTGATGTTATTGAAGAAATTAACAAAGAAGATCTAAATAATCCAGATTTTGTTTCAGTGAGATTTAAAGCTAAAATTAAATTGATCAATTTTGTGCGCCAAATTTTAGAAATTTCATAAGACACGAGGAAAATAAAATTTTTAAGAAAAAGGGGTTTGTCAACTACTTTTTATTTCCCACTTATTGACTTGTATGTGTATTAATTTTGGGTTTAGTTTGTGTTGCCACTTTGTGCATTAAAAAGTTGTCTCTAATTATTTGTTTTTCTTTTTTTTTGTAAATCTTACATGATTTTTAATTTATTTTTACGCATGGCTGAAGGCACTGACCGAATGCAGGGGAGCCTTCAGGCATTTGCAACTATTTTTTACAATTTTTTCTGTTTCTAAATTATCATATTTTATATTCTATCTGCATTCATAAGCTGACCAACAGTTACCCAGAGAGAAAAAATAACTTTTATTGATTATTTATGAACTTTGCAAATTTTTATATATGAAAATATCTGTCTACTCTTTCCCTTAAAGAAATATTGGAAACCTGTATTCAAAATGAAGCAACTTTAAACATTTAAAACAAATTATTAAACAAAATTAAGTACATACACTAAATGCATAGAAAAACATAAAAAGAAGAGGAAAAAACATGTTTCAAATTAACAAACACGAGCAAAGAAAAATTAAATTCGGGAATCAAGAACTACGCACAAATCGGGCAAGATCAGCTTCAGCTCACATCATTATTAATGAGAGAGTAAACATGGTTTCTAGATTATTTGATTTGGTTTTTTCTTCGGGTTCTTTTCATAATGTACCTCATTATCATCAGCAGCAATAGCTCCTGCATGCCAATCAACTTCCTCCATATCTTCTGCATCATCATCATCATCATCATCTTATAGCCTCTGTTTCCGTCCACTGCTGAACATAGGCCTTCTCAAGGTTTTTCCATCTATTTCTATCTTGTACTGTTTTAACCCAATTCGTCGCAATGACCACCGGGTGGGAGATCTACCACGGCTACGTGTGTCACTCCTTGGCCTCCATTCAAGAATCTTCTTCGTCCATCTCCCATCTCGCCACATGTCCCGTCCATCTCCATTTGAGCTTCGCAATGCGTTCAATAACATCATCTACCCGTGATCTTCTGCGTATCTCCTCATTTCTTACTCTGTCTCTCAGCGTTAGGCTAAGCATTGAACGTTCCATTTTTCTTTGTGCTATTTTTAACTGTTTTACTGATTTTTTTTGTTAAGAGTAAGAGTTTCGGCCCCGTATGTGAGAACTGGCAAGACACACTGGTTGAACGCCCTTCTTTTGATGCTGATGGGCACGTCAGATAAAAAGACGTATCCTAATGCCTTAATTTGCCGTAGGCAGCCCAGCTCAGTAATATTCTTCTTTGTAACTCACATGTCTGGTTATTTCTACTTATTTTTATCTCGTGTCCCAGATATGTATATTTGTATGTAAGTTTAATATCTTCTTGTTGTCACTGGGTATTAGGTTTGTCATCAATTTGGTTTTGGTTTCCTTAATTTTCAGTCCCACTTTCCTTTTTGCTGTAATCATTTCTTCCAGCATGTCTTTAGCTTCTTTTAGGTCATCTGTTATCAACACTATGTCATCTGCAAAGCAAAGGTTATTTAAGTATTCTCCGTCAACTATTAATCCTCTGCTCTCCCAATTCAACGTTTTAAAAGCATATTCTAATACTGTTGAGAATAATTTTGGTGACATAGTGTCGCCTTGCCTTACCCCTCTCCTGATGTCAATTTTGTTGGTGGTCTCGTGGAGTTTTATAGTAGCTGTGGCATTCTCATATATATTCCTGATGATGTTAGAGTAGTAATAATCTAGTCTGCGTTGCTCCAGTGACTTTAGGATAGCTTCGATGTTCACCGTGTCGACAGCTTTGCGAAAGTCTACAAAGATCAATACCAAGGGTCTGTTGTATTCGATCGTTTTTCAATTAAGGTTTTCTGCAACAATCTGTTTATCTTTATCACGACCTTCTGTATTAGTGAGGCTACTTTTGAATGGAACAAAGGTCTTACAACCCAGAAATAGAACTTTCAAAGCTGATTTTCCATATAAAATATTTGCCAAATAATTTACCAGTTCTACAACGGCAAATTCCGTCAATAATATCTTCCTCTTTTACCTGAAGTTTTCTACGTCATGTATACAATCTATGGCTAAAATATTTTAACTTTCATCAAGCTCCGCCTCTTGTGATCTTGGATTAAGTAATTCTGCAGCATAATGTGTAATGATAAATGTTTTCCTTTTGTCAGTTATATTTAATATTGCAGATTGGACAGATTGCATTGGCTCACCTTTTTAATGTTATGGTCTTAACAACAAAATGTTCTAAAGAGTCTCCAAATTTGACTTGAGACACAAAAACTTTGGAAATATGATCGTTTTATTGTTTGATGTTAAAGCTTAAACGTTGCGGTTGATAATGAAACATGATGCTAACATTCTTTTTAAAATTTTCGATTTTCGCAGACATTCTCTTCAATTTGTCCCATTTTTTGAATAACGTTAACTCGGAGCTGTTCAGGTGTTTAAGGATTGTTAGCATAAATTATTTCCTTCAAAAAGTCCCCCCATGGTGAGAGGTCGCACAACCTAGGCAGCCAATTAACTGTTCGATTGCCAAATCTCTCCCTTAAAAGATTCAGTATTTCATCCGATGTATAGCAAGTGGTACCATGTTGTTGGAACCACATGTTTTGGACAAAGAATTGAACTTGATATCAAATCATATTGACATATGGCCAGACCTCCCAAAATACTCTACATGGTGTTTTACATTGGAACCAAAAAATATCATCTTGAATGTCTACCTGGTATAATTTCGAAACTGGAATAATTGAGCGATAATCTCGAATCCTTTAAGTACAAAATACCGGAAAATTTGTCAAGACTGGCCAAAAATGTAAAAGTGAGGAAACATCAAACTTGATTAAATTTTTGCTATCCAAAATTATTGACTTTAGGGGGACAATTTTCTATTGTATTTTCAATCCTAAGCAGAGGTGTCAGTTGCCCCCAATTTTTTAGCCTCATTTTAAAGGTATTTTTATCGAAGTTTGATGGCGCTGCTATGATCCCCTTGGTATGACTGCTGCTGTGGGGAAAAAGTTTTTAGTAAATAATTAATTACTCACAAGTGCTACAGACTTCAAAATTAATCGTTTTGGCAGGGTAGAGTTTCACCCTTAAAATTGGAAAGGGTAGCCTTCTCTAATTTAAAATACAAAAAATAGTCTTCACTTACATTTCTGATCAGCTTATTAAATACTAGATATGACTATTTTGTTCAAAGCATTGTCTTACGTTACGTAACATTTCAGGTGTAACTTGGTGGCATTTATAAATTATATCCAATTATTCAGGCTGGGCTGGCTGGGTAGCATAAATTTAAACTGCCATAGAAAAAAGTATGTGGGGGTCAAATCAGGTGACCCTGGTGGCCTCGCAATATGATTCCTTCATCCAATCCAGTTTTGGGGAAAGCTTTCATCTCAAAATTGACATCGGATACAATTCTATACCTATTCTAGTTTTCCAGGCACATAACTTGTGGCCTATGTCGATACCGTCGTACGATATAAAACGTTTCTCTGTTTTCGCGATTAATCTTGCATAGTGAATCCATAATACGACATTGAGAATATTAGAAATTAATTAAAGCTGCACAAAAACATGATTTGTTGATAGTTTATTAGCTTGTTTGCTTATTGCATAGAAACTTATCGTTTTTACGGTTCAGTAATTACTATCAGATTCAAGTCAATACATCATATTATGTAGTTGAGTACACAACCACAACATGAAGAACTATTTGAAAATCGCATGCTACCTATTTACGACGATTGTTAAGTGTTTACAATAAATCTTTAATTATTAATATGAAGAATAACACTTGTCCAAGGTGACCATATGAGGCATCAAATATTCTACCGACTCCGTAACTATGTATGTGATATTTGATTAAATACCTAACCCAACTCGAAGGGGTTCCCAAAATTTTAATCTATTGCTGTTGCTCAATAACATGTTTAGACGAAAATAGGATTTTTTAACTGATCGTCCTGTGGATCAAAATTACCCACATGCATGACAAAATGAATGAAATGAAATGGAATGACTTCTATCAAAGCACCAGTCAGTGCATCTAACCCCCACATACTTTTGAAAGTCATTTAATTGCATCAAAGTACGTTCAAATCGAGAAGCGAAATCTACCAAACCACAATAGTTTAACATTAGAATGGAGGACAACATTGACAGTTCCAATTTTAACCATCTAAGATTCGCGCCGACGACATAATTCTAATAGATGCTGTAGGATTGAGAACTAACTTTTATGAATGTCCATAACTTTGCAGGTTATGCCTATGCAGTGCATCAGCGTAAGGTGTTAGAGGACTGTAATCGTGAAAACTGAGAACTTACCTTATTATTCTGTGAAAATTCACTGAAGGTTTTAACAAGAAAAATGTCACGTACGTTTAATGCTGGAATTCGATGCTTGTTTTATATTTTGGTATGGTCGGTACGGTCTCCTACAGGAATAGATGGAGGGGCGGCAAACCAGTCAGTTTCTCAAAAGCCATGGCGGGTGTGATCTTCATAGCACCTATAATTTCCACGCAAGCCAGTCTCTGAACTCTGTCTGAGCCCCAGGCATGGCTCTTTACGTACCGATCCATCATACGATGGTGATAATGGGACCAACAACGGTTGTAGGCCCCACGTGCTTTCAAAAGCTCTATTACAGACACATAGAGCATTATTCCAACAACACCTCTGTTGTTGAGTGGGTATTGATTATTCGCCTTCTCAATGCGACTACCAACTTGCTCCTTCCAGGTAAAAGTATGACCCCGAGATGCTTAATTGATCCTTTATAACTCGAAGGCTGGCCGAATAAGTTGATGACTGGAAGAATTTCTCCAAGCCTACGTTTCCTCGTAAAAAGAGTCAATCAACCTTGTCTGGATTGACCCTGAGACATTCTCCTTGACACCATCTCTCTACCAGGTGGAGTGCTCGTTGCATGAGTCTTCCTGTACAATCAATATCTTGGTCATCAATAATGACGACTAACCCAAACTAATTCAAAATCTTTAAAACGAATGCTTCTACTGCATGTCTCTGCTAGTCAATACCTATGGGCTAAAAATCATATCGCTTCTACAAGAAGTTCAAGTCAGACGAAGACAAATATATCACGATCCCTTAAGGAAGAAGATAGATGATATCAGCAAGCAGCAAGCAAACTAGAGTTAAAAATATAAGATAAATGAGAGCAGCCGAATAGACGGAGAGAGACTTATATTCAAAAGTGGACAAACGCTGGTTGAAAAAGAAGAAGCTTTACATAAGAGCATAGGACGAGCCCAAAGGAAATAAGTGGATGACACAGAAGCCTAGCAGGAAGTAAAGGGTGATTAAGAATAGCAGTCCAGAAGTGGACACACATGCAGGTTGAGAAAAAAGGTTTAGAGTCTCAAAGATAAACCACGACGTGTATTGTGTTATTTTATGTTTTTAATGGTGTCAACATTTTTATGGATGATTCTCCAGGCTTTCAACAGAAAGGAAAACTATCAGGTGTTAAAATATTAAAAATGAATTTTCATAAAATAGGGCCTAAAAATAAATTTAAAATATTCTACTGGGGATTTTATCAAAATAAGAACATAATTTTAAAGGGAAACTAGACTGACGAATAATTGGAATGGGAGAGCGAAATGGGGTTCTAAGTAGATAAAAAAAATACGTATAAAAGCAAAAATGACCTTCACGCTATTGGGCTATGGCCTAACCCAAACTAACCCGTGTCACAAAAGTAACCTCAAAGCACTTATCTTGTGATCGGCCCAAATTTAATCTATTTCTTAGTAAAAAGTGCTTTAATAATCAAAATATAATTATATATCTATGATTGGGCTCTCTCCTAAATTTCATACGCTCAAACAACCATCAATATTAGTTATCGAGTGATTATTTACAGCTTTATCTTAGCAGAATTGATTCTTCTAATTGGGCATTTACGATAATTGGAGCGGTATCTACCGGTATGTATCTGAGCGTTCGTTAATTTGTGTTCCATTAACCAACCGCGTTCTGTAATTCAATTGAATCTACCGATACATGTACCGCGATCCAACTTTATGGATCTGCTATTTGTGTCGGTACATGTCGGTTTATTTACATCTTATATTGACATAACCTACAAATTTAGCCTGCGAGTCTGTTTGTTACTTATATACTTTCGAAACTCTGAAAATAATTTTACTATTACATTCATTTTTAGAGAGAAATAATTAAAATACCTTCAACATCATATAGCGAAAAGCAACATTTTCAATATATTTTTCAATAAACACACGTTAATTTTTTCTTCTTTTATGTTTTCTGCATTGAAACTGAAACTATTTTATAATGCCTTCAGTTTCCGAATCACTACTATCTAATATTTGAAAAGTAGCCAAGATTGCGATAGCTTGACGTTTATTATTCTTCATTATAATCATAGATAAATATATATTTATAATCAAATTATTTTGAAGGTTAGTCGCGATCCGCACCGTTTCCGTTCGACAATTACCATTTACCGGAACGTATCGACGTTAATCAGCTGATTACCGCTGTATACCTACCGGTAGATGCCGCTACAATTATCGTAAATGCCCACTTTTATCTGTAAATAGTCGACTATTCGGTTTTATCAAAGAATATTCTACTACGAATATTCTTTGGTTTTATCGATCAATAATCGGTTGGGTATATATAGATCTGATTCTGAAATATCTATTTTTCCGACTTCTGCATGTAAAAATAGATTTTCACAGTTCTATCTGTGTAAAATCGAATGTGCACAGTTTAATGTCAGATAAATCGATTTTCCGATTACTATCTCTGAAAAATCGATTAGATATACGCAGTTTTAGCTCAGAGAAATTCATATTATCGACTTTTTCTGTAAAAAATTGATTATTTTGTTTGATCTGAGTAAGATCGGTTTTTTCGACTTTTATCATAAAAAAATGTTCGGAAGAATCTATTTTTCCGACTTCTACATGTAAAAAGCACAGTTTTCTCTGTGTAAAATCGATTTTCCGATTTTTATCTGCAAAAAACCGAATATTTACACAGAAGTGTGAAAAAATCAATTTGGTCTGGGCATTTTTATATCAGAGAAAACGATATTTCCGACTTTTTTTGTAAAAAATCGGTTATTTTATTTTATCTGTGATAAATCGATTATGCACAGTTTTATCTGAGAAAACTCGAGTGTTTCGACTTTTATCTATAAAAAAAAATGAGCGAGTCTGCTAGTACTCAAGACACTGATGTGTAAACATATCCTATATCGACATGCACAAAATATTTGAGCAGCCCTCGTAAAATCACTGCGCATGGTTATGATCGGTTTTATTTGTAAAAATTTTCAGAAACATCTATTTTTCCGACTTCTACCTGTAAAAAATCTATTTTCCAGAATTTTATCTGTGTAAAATCGAATATGCACAGTTTTAACTCAAAAAAATCGATGGTTCATAGTTTTATCTGTGATAACTGCGCATAATCACAGCTTATCATGACAGATAAAATGATTTTCCGATTTTAAACTGTCAAGAAACCGATTATTTGATGTTCTATGTGTGAAAAATATATTAGGTCTGGACAATTCTATCTCAGACTTTTTTTTTCGTAAAAAAAATCGATTATTTAGTTTGATCTGTGCTAAATCGATTATGCACAGTTTTATCTGTGCAAAATCGTTTTTTTTTTTACTTTTATCTGTTAAAAAACAGATTATTAGCTTTATTTGTCCAAAATTTAAGGAACGTCTATTTTTCCGAATTCTGCGTGCAAAAAAAACGATTTTTCGTCCTGGTTTTATCTGTGTATCAATTACGCGCCATTTTAACTCGAAAAAATCGATTATGCATAGGTTTATCTGTGATAAATCAATTTTCCGATTTTTATCTGCAAAAAAACGATTATTTGCAGTTCTATGTGTGAAAAATCGTTTTATCACAAAGAAATACGTATTTTCGACTTTTTCTATAGAAAAAAAACCGATTATTCAGTTTTATCTGCGCTAAATCGATTATGCGCTGTTTTATCTAAGAAAAATCGATTTTTTCGACTTTTATCTATAAAAAATAAATTATGTGCCTCACCTTTATAAGCACACAATTGAAGTGAACATATAGTAGTATAGTATAATGAAAGATATTAGGACTTGAGGTATTATTGTTATTTGAAGCTTTTTTTTCTCAACTTTTGCCCCCCGTTTCGACACTTTTTGATGTGTAAACATCTTACGCGGCGGTATTAGGGTAAATCTCGGAAAATGGGACGGAAATGTGTAATCCGATTCTAGCCGCTAGGGCGGTATTACTATACAATGTTGCCATTTAAAATCGTTTTAAACGGATTTTAAACGATAAAAAAGCATATTTTAAATTAAACGAACCGTCAAAAGTATTATTTATTAATTATTTTAAACTTTGTTATTAAACCTAATTTTTATTCTATGAACAAGCTAATATAGGTAACGGCCATAGCACATTGAAAATACCAGTTCTCGTCCAATCACTGAAGGTAAGCAACGTCGGGGTGGTTAGTAATTGGATGGGTGACCGCTTGGGAACACAACGTGCTGTTGTCATTTTTTTTACAACCCATGTCGTTATAGGATATGTTTACACATCAGTGTCTCAAGTACTAGCAGACTCGCTAAATTTTTTTTATTATTTTTTTTTCTTTATTTCGTTTTATAATACTTTTATTAACTCTCCGAACAATTTTTTCTTTTTTTATATATTTTTTCTTATCTGGTTTTATATTACTTTTATTAACTTTCCGAACAATCTTTTGTTTTTTCTTTATTAATTTTTTTTTCTTACTTCGTTTTATAATACTTTTATTAACTTTCCAAAATTTTTTACGTTTTTTTTTCAATTTCTTCCCATTTTTTCGAAAATTTTTGGGTATCTGGGAGATGGGGGGTGATGGGGTATAATCCCCCCCCCCCCCCCACTGATGACCCCGTAACACCTGGTCATCGCTTGTCAGATTTTTGATCCGCGGCTTCGTGGTAGAGATATCGGCAAAAAACGTTTTTTTCCCCAAAACCCCCTCTTAAATTAGAGCACCGGTCTACCCCCCCCCCCCCCCCTGAGGCGCACCTACCATAAAAATTTCGACCCCGTAGCTCTTCCCGTTCTCCCGAAATTAATTAGTTTAATTTTTCTTCTCCCCCTCTCCTAGCCGAACGGGAGGGGGTACGAGGCCCAGTTTTTGTCCAGGATCCTGATCTTACCCCGGCTACATGTCCTGAAAATTTCAACCCTCTAGCTATACTGGAACATGCTTAATTAAAGGGCGGTTTTGATAATCGTTTTATTTCTTCTGACCTTACCCTCGCTAAAGAAGTTTCACTTCAAAAACGCTGTACTACGATTTACTTTCGTGTAACACGTTCACCAGCTTACTCTCCTTGCTAAAGATGTTCACTTCAATAATATCAAATGTAAAAAATATACAAAAGCGTTCAGCTAATTCGAACTATGTCAAGTCGTGTAAACGCACTCACTCAATAAACGCCTAATAGAACTAAGGATATGCAACCAGTGATACTACAGAGCGGAAAATTCAAACTGAATCTTCTGATTAGCCGACTTGGCGTATCAATTTGGGGCCAGAATTTCCAAAAATTGACAGAAAATGAAAAAAAAATAAGCAAAATAGTTTAAAGTATGTAAAAAATATAAATAAAATTTATCCATAATTAAGTAAATTGTTTCAGGTAATATTTAGTTTGTGACTAATTAAAACAGACACAAATCAAGCAGAAGACAGAAGCCATAAATTATTTGTAAAATCCTTAAAATAATTTATCCAAATAAAATATTAATAATTCATAAGACTTAGATTTTTTTTAAATAATTAGATGTGATCAATGAACAGGTAATTTTTTGGAAAAATAGCATAATTACTACACTAATAATTCTAAAGTGATATTTTAAAATAACGCGAGTAACAAAAATTCATGGCAATTAATCAAAACAACATAAAAGAATTGTTTTAAAATAATAAATTTATAACAGTAATTAATAGATATAATATAAAAATAGAAAATATGTTGAAAATAAAAGATTTCTGAAAAAGGAGGGATAATTATTAATAAAACTAACACAACTCTCAAAAAGGTGCCGAAAATAAAAGAATTGATAAAATCAATTTAAATTTAGTATTAATTTAAAGATTTTTTTTATATAATTAAAGGTTTTTAATATATTTATCTGTCAAAAATTTCAGAAATTTCTTTTTTCGGCTTTTACATTCGATTGTACTTGTGAATTATATAAAAAATAGATTGTGGTTCTTCAACGCTTTCGAAGCTTTTTATGTTTTTACTGTTTTTTAATTATTTTGATATGCTTCATAACTTATGAACATTTTTTTGGCCTAAAATCAGAACCTTGAATTTTATGAGACAAACTGATATATTTATCTAAAATTTGTAATACCCGTACTAAAAAAAAATTTATTCTTGACAAATGTCCGAAGAAAACTTATTTTTTCTCCGATTGACAGCAAATATTAATTTTGCAGACACATATCAATCAGCAAAGTGTTACTTTTCCTGTCCAGGCAGCAAAGTGATTAGTCTCCATGGGAATAAAACGTTTGACATAAGTTGTCAAACTATAATTATTATGGACATATACATTTCCATAGCAACCAACCGTTCCAACAATTGCGATTTCTATCAAATTTTGTCTTAATTTATCACTACAGGAAAAATAAAAAGATTGTGGGAATTGTAATAATTTGCAAATATACAATATACATATATCATTATAAACAATCGGAGAAAAAATTATATGTTCAACTCGGCAGCAAAGTAGATTGACTGCCTTAGCTGAATTCCTAGCCTCGCTACGCTCGGCTATGAACTATCAGCCGCGGCAGTCAATCTACTACTTTGCTGCCTAGTAAAACAAATAACTATTTATTTAAAAAATGCAATAATATAATATCAGCACGTAAACCATAGTAAATTGATTTTTAAGCCAATTTTAAACAGAGTGTTTTAGCTTATTTTGAACCTCTTGCAATTTTGTGCTTGAATAGGAAATAACAAAGTTTCATGATTTTCTCTGAACCGCTAGGATTTTTCATCAGATGAACACCCTGCGTATTTTTCATCTATTGGACACTGGACAGTTCGCTTTTTGCTGATTTCAGATAAACCAGGTTTAACACTTTTATCTTCAAAATCAAAAGTGAAAAGTAATGAAAACTGTGTAGGTATAGAAGATCATCGACATGCGCACGATCCAAGAGATAAAAAAATCGACAGGGTGTTCCATTTAAAAAACGCATTTGTCGATTGTGCGATGCTCCTAGCGGTTCATAAAAAAACTAATATAACTTTTGCTGCTTGCTTAAACTATTCAGTAAACAATATTATGCCATATACACGCTATACGTAATGCCATCTTAGCGCGCGAAGGTTAAACTCGTTAAAAATCAATAAAAGAAATATAAAATCCACCTGTAGGCATCTTTCTAATTGCTCTGACGTGCGCGTCTTAAACGCAATAATCGGAAATATATTAAAGATAAACGTTTTTATTGTCAATAGCTTTTTTATTTACTTGTTATGGAATTAAAAAGCTTATTTGTCTCATAATAGGTATTTGCGCTAATGTATTTCCGTTGAACTGATAAATAACAATCAATTGGCATGCTTATTTACATAAAATATGCAACAGACTGGCTTTACACGTCAGAAAAGCATTCTGTTCCTTGATAAACCAACTGTGGCAAACCTAAATAGGTAGAGCGATAATAATTCATCTTTTCCAGGGTGCATCCTCACAACCTGGTAGGCAAGGACGGATGTAAAAACGGTGTGTGTACATTAATAATTTCGCCGGAGACGATGAGAGCCCAATTCCAGAACTTAGGCATACAGTGCGTGAAGAAGCGAGACATCGAGTCCTCGCTTCGACAGCGTGAACAAATTAGGGTAGATCCATTTAGACGTAAGTAATTTATTTTATGTATCCTTGAAGTGACACAATCGATCGTTTATCAGCCACTTCAGGTGGACGAAATCTATCAAGCGATCCGCTTGAAACTACATACCTATCAATAAACACGGTGCCGCTTGAGCGCTCTATCCGACTTAAGCCCAGTTTATATGACAGCTGAAATCAGTAGGCGAATATTTTTTAAAACACTTCATTGGTTGGTATACATTTAAATAATCTTCACACCGTTTTAATGAATTTTTTGACATGTGGTGCAGAAGGTGTCAGATTTGAATGCGATTTAAAAAAAAATGTACGTTTTACATAGTACTTGGTACTTATGCTTGTTACTGGTTAGTAGTGGTTGCGATTTAAACGGAAACTATGTTATGAAGTCCACTATTATGCGTATATACTTCTTTAGAAAATAATATCTCTATAGCTGCTTGTTAGCAGAAAAAAGAACGTACAAAGTCTTGATCCATAAAATATTTAAGGAGGAATCTGAAACTGTTTCATATACTGATAGGTCAGTAGGCGTAATTTAATTATTTCCGAACGATCTGATAAACAAAATTCAACCTATTAAAACAGTAACGCAGTTCATACCAATGGGTGAACGGTTAATATTTGCTCTTAGATAATAAATACAAAATTATCGTGTGCGTTAAACCACACAACAGAAGTGAAAACTTCAACAAAACTAAATAAAAATTTTAAAAATATCTTGGAGGCGCCGGGCATCGATCCCAGTACCTCTCACACAGCTTAGGCGAACGCTCTACCTCTGAGCTACGGTTCACATGAACATCATGGTCACAAGAAGAATAATTTTAATTGCGGTTAAACTTCCGTATTAAATTTACGTATTAAATAGATATCTGACTTAAAATTGTGTTTTTGTTGCAGAGGGTTACGCTCATAGGAGCCAACCGACGTCAATCGATTTGAACGCCGTCCGACTGTGTTTCCAAGTGTTCCTAGAAGGTGACAAGGACGGAAAGTTCACAGTGCCCCTTAGGCCTGTGGTTAGTGATGTAATTTATGACAAAAAAGCAATGTCAGACTTGAGTATTATTAAGTTGTCGGACTGTGTTAGTTATGTGGACGGTGGCAGAAAAGACATAATTCTTTTGTGTGAAAAAGTAAGTACATAACCATACCTAAACCTTTTAGAGGGCATGGGCTAATGTTGACAATACCACAAAATATTATACCATTATACCACCTCAAGCGTAGGTCAAATAATATTTTCAATGCCATTTTTTATATCTAACATTTCTCAATGTCCACCAAACAACAGTAATTGCCACGGAGTATCGTGATCATCACTTTACACAAATGGTTCCAACAGCTAACAATACTCTTCTAATTTGCTTAATTGCAGGTCGCAAAAGAGGATATCGAGATCCACTTCTATGAAGAGGACTCCCAAGGGAATCGCGTCTGGCAAGCCAAGGCCGATTTCCAGCCTTCCCAGGTCCACAAGCAGCACGCCATCTGGTTCAAAACCCCCCGTTACCGAACCTTGGAAGTCTCAGAACCCGTCAAAGTGTTCATCCAACTTTTTAGGCCTTCTGACCGTATCACAAGCGAACCACTTCCTTTCGAATTACTCCCGTTAGACTCAGGTAGGCCACCCTTTTGGTCGTTCAAGCGTGGAATGGCTAAAAAAGCGAATTACGATTTGTTTAATAGTATTCTGGCCAACGATGCCAAGCTTATTGCAAAGCGTCAGCTAAGTACTACCGAAGACTCTCTCAAATCTCTGGTAGAACCCAACAACAATAACGTTACACCTAACTATGCGGAAGTTAAAAAAAGTAAATTAGACGAAGACGTTGTTCTTGTTACGAGTACTTCCGACAATTCTTCTGCCAGCGAAGAAAAATCGTTCAACGAAATCATTGACCAAGTGGCGGAATTGGACGAGATCTACTCTGAAACGCACGCGAAACTAATGACCCAGGCGATAAAAGAAATTAAAAAGCCCCCGATAGGCCCCCCAGAAAACGAATCTTTCGACGACTCTCGAACGTATACGAGCTTGCAGCTTGCCTTCAAAAACCCGGTTTCATCCATCCCTTCTAGTGGATACGAGGATGTACTTATCAACCCACCTAGCCCTGAAATTGACATCGCTCCTGTATCTCCACCGCATAAACCTGCAGTGATATCTCCTAAGCCTGCAGTTGCAACTCCTCCCACTATTCCTCCCAAAAGGGACAATGACAGTGCCTTGCCTCCACTACCACCCAAACGCACGAAAAAGATCGAAACCTATATCGGAGGATCGACGAGTAGCATACAACTCTCTGGCAAACAGGCAGATATCTTGCTTACTCGCTCAGGTAGTATGAAATCTACGTCAGTCAGCCGATCCCAGTCATTCAACCTTCAACGTCCTAAATCACAAGGCGAGCTCGCTGCACCTGGCAAGCGTCTGCCACCGGTGCCAATTGCATCAGCTACACTGCCCAATCCAAAGAAACGTGGTTTCTTCTCGAAACTATTCGGTCGTAGAAGCTCCAAAAGCAGTGTCCAAGCACGCTCCCGGGAACCCAGCGTAACCCCGTCCTACAACAGCACTAAATCGTTGCAAGTAAACAACACTCTGTGCAAAAGTTCTGGGAATATTTCCACGCATTCTAGTAACAGCATACGTATCCGTCTTAAAGACGACAGTCCTCCTCCTAAAACTGGAATGAACAGTCTCTCACCTTTCCAAAAATCCGCCATAACTCTCGCTCCTACTCTGGCTCCTGCGACTGCGCCACCATTCGAAGAGGATATGGACTTGCAATTAGACCTGACCGAAGCCGAAAACTATGCGCTTTACACTGCGATGGCGCCACATGCCACCCAAAGCGAATTTGACGAGTTCAGTTGTTACTATGCTCCCGTAGAGGGCGGAAAGATACTGACCAACGCGGAAATCGCTGCTAGGTTTGCAGGAAAAACGTAATGACGATAGGGTTGTTTTTAATCGCATTATTTTAGATTTAACTCATCATCGATGTTCATACAACAATTATGTTTCTGGAAACAATATTTATAATAAATTTTCTTCAGCCTGAGCTTGCAATGAAAAACTGAGATTTGAGATCAGCGCCACTAAAAAATGGTGAAAGTGATAAATGTTACTCCACGACATTGGGAGATATTTTTCTGGGTGTATTAGCTAAAATAATCAGTAAGTAGGAAGTTCAGTTTTTATTTCAAAAAACGCTGGTTATGGTGCTGAATCTGAATAATGGCCGCAGAGGTGTCCCAACGCCCAATAATTTGGGCCAGAAAAAATTACAATTTTATCCATAAATTTGCATTAATGTTTTATTATTTGCAATAATTACAACTCAAACAGATGCAATTTAGTAGATTATTTAATATTATAAATGGACAATATTGAGAGGCAGGTTCCGACTCCAACTATGAATCCTCACCAGTGGTGAATGTATCTCATTTACCTCCATATCGTTTTCCATTTGAGTAATAACGTTGTGAAATCATACTATAATCGTCACCTGAGGGCCAAGATTGGAGAAGATAGAGCACTTATTTATGGTATCCCTTTAGTCGTATTTGAAAAAAAAATCTCAGTGATGAAGAAGGCCAAAAGGCCCAAGCAAAATGCTGACGGAAGAAACAAGCCACGAAGCAGATTGTTTAAAATCGAATCATTTATCAGCTGGGGACTTTTCATTTGGATATTCTTTGTTGCTGCAAAACAACTCCAATTTTGAATCCCGAAGAAAATGCATCAGTGGTGGACTCGCCACTAGCACGAATGTGCAATTAAGATTGTATCTTGCTTTTTGATTTATCAGTATAACTGTTGATGGCTGAGAATAAGTTAATATCATTTTGAGGCTTTCACTTTATTGTAAGAACAGTAAAAGACATGCATCGACTCACATCACTCATTTCGCAGGTGAAGCTATTGTCCCTATAACGCACATACACGAACTGGTGAGAGAACGTGTGGTCCAAGGCAAAAGGGATGGATTGTATTCTTCAAATATTTGAATGTTAACATCACATGAAAATCGATAAGTACATTCTTATTACAACTTCTCATGCCACGTGAGAACTGTTCCAATGACTCGAGAATTCGCACCGTGGAAGATTTGAGAATTTGAGATAGATTAAATAATTGTTTCAAAAGGGGTGGAAACTCTATTAACTTATTATTGATGGTGATGTCTTCTTGCTATTCTTTGTAAGAGAACTAACGTCCTCCGTTACTCACTGGAATAATTTGCAAACATTTGAGGATTTCAAATATTGTTAAAATTGTTTTAAAAATATCTCATTTTATGCCTAAACTTGTTACTTTTTCCCAAACTGTAAGTGTTGGAGCATTTTGAGGCCTAGATTCGTATTTAGCACCCTAAAATATAAAGGATAATAATGTTTTTAATATAACTGAATTGAACTCATCGGCAAAAATATTGCGCCCATCATCTATCAGAGTCGTGGAATGTAATAAAAATTTGATATTTCTGTATATTTTGTAAGGCATGCAGACAAAGGGATAACATTTTAAGTCATTTGCAAAAATGACAAGAAATGGATCAATAATAGATGACCAATACCTGCAGTTGCTCCACATCATGGAGCGATACGTTTTGGGGAGGTATTATGTACAACGGTCGTGCCGAGCTTATTCATGTATCACAAATAATGAATGCTAATTTTTATGTGGAAAATGTTATAGGCCAATAATTTATCCACTAAGATAATAAATCGGCTGGGATAGAACTAAAAAAACTATGATTCCGATCGTCTAACATAGAAAATGTTTTTTTAGGTCCTCTTTTCGCAGCGACAAAATCAGGAACTACTACTCATCGTATACGTTTCTCTAACAACTGATTTACTACATAACATTTATATTGTCCTTACTCTTAAAAAGCGCCCGGAAAAATTCTATATAATCGTTTTCTCTTGCATTTAATGTTATGCACGATAGAGCTCCTATAGCATTATAACCAGACGTGTGTGGAAAAGAGATGCAGATAACCCGCGTTCGAATTTGAATTGGCCGTCGCCGTCAAATCTCGTCCCTTTTGGGACTTCAAGGGGCGGGGCGTGTAGAGCTTGACACAACTGAGAATGCGCGAGCTATTAAGTAAAGAAACTGAATTGAATGTTATTGATTTTCGCCTACACTGCCACTTTTGACAAACAAATCGGCCCAATCAATTTTATCCTTATGGATGATATTGCCGAGTCCCACAGAGTCAGGTTTGCCCAAATGGCTCTAGATGAGGGTGATTTACTAGTTTGGATTGGCTTATATGATTCCCAGACACAAATCCAATAGAATACGTTTGGGATTATCTTAACCGAGACATAAATCAAAGAAATAACCCACCTAAAAACTGCCAAGAGCTCATAATTGCCGCTCGAGAAAAGTGGATCAATTTAACCTAAGACACAATTAATAATCTCATAATTGCAATGTATCGACGCGTTGATAACTTAATTGGAAGTAGAGGTATTGTCACAAATATTGATTCGTTTCTTGTCGTTTTTGCAAATGTTTTCATTTTAGTTTTTCATTCCTTTGTCTGCATGTCTTACAAAATGTCAATTAAAAAAATATTTTAAAACCAGTAGTATAACGGTTCTAATAATTCGTTGAACAACTACTCTTCAAATTATCTTGATATCAAATCTTTTCGCGGTGAATGTAGTACGTAATCCTCACCTCGACTTGATTATTTTATACAATTATGACAATTATTATTAGTGGGAAGCGAATTGAGGACAGTCTGCGGTTTATGAATTTTTACATATATGTAGATTTAATGTTATATTTATTTTGTAGTAAGTGAATCACAGATTAAGCGAAAGAGAGCCAAACTTGACCAGTCACACCAAAAAATACTGGGAGGTCTTACTGCACAAGATAGTAAGTTTCCTGTCTTTAGTTACGTGGTGGTGGTGGTTTAGACCAACTTTAGCTTTACCATATCATTTTTAATGGTTAACTAAATACATTCATTACTAAAAGAATGCACACAAATTACACACATAAATTGAATTGTAGAGCTAAACTTGGTCTTAAATAAATTGTGGTTGGTGATGGGATACATCATGGGGATATTGTTGGTATAATTTGTGACGTCGAATTGGAAGATCTTGATTTACAGGGCATAAGTGCTTATCCAATGAATATTCGTAAAAACGACTCACAAACACATTTGACACGATTTCAATATAGGTACCCAAATGATTTGTTACTGTTATGTTATACACGAGGTAAAGAAATACCATAATTGCTCATCAGTTCAGATATAACATGGACAACATGGTATTTCATAACTGTAAATAATGCATGAAGATTTTTGTTAGCAAATATAAAACTTACTGAGAAATATAACTATTTAAACGTTATAATCAATTCTTAAAAATTGATTCATCAATTATATCAAAAGTCATAGCGTTAGTAGTATATTTCTCATAAATGGAAATTCGAACGTAGAAAGAATAAAAACGTTTTGTAAGATAGTTTATACTATAGTATGAAATATCAATTCTTAATACATAAAATATGATTCATATGTTTTAATAAATTTGTAGTTTGTGTTGTTTCCGACTGTAGTTAATGCTATAGGAAATGGTAGCTTCATTATTTATTAGTTGTATAAGACGTTAAGGTTTTAGATAAGGTTATATTACCTCGATTAAGTTTGGCCGACTATTGAAGTTCGGTCGTTATTACACTGGAAGCATTTACATGTATAATTCAATCATTCCATCCATTTAAATTGAAAGATTTTCATCTTCGTAATTACAATTGGAAAATATCGCTTATATAACGTAGCACTGCAGCACGTGCAATCTTGCTGCAATCACTTCAATGATGATTCCAGGAAATGTTTCACATTGGTAAGTGGAAATGACGTATTCACCGACTTCTTTCTTCAGGAGTACTGAATTCAATGATCTGTCTTTCAATGAATTCATTGAACCATCATTGACATCATCTTCTCTGTCGCTGAAACTTTCTGGTTCCAGGCTTAACGCGTCATCTAAGCCAAATCATCGATCACATCATTTTGATCTATCTCTCTCTGGTTCTGATAGAATCTTCTTTTCGCGTGTTGTTTTCCACTCGTCAACACTTATACTTTGCGTCCAAAGTCCCAAAAGATATACTGACTTCTTTTCCAGAAATACCTTCAACTGTCCTCAAGGAGTTCCGTGTCATAGACCTTGAAAGCTAATCAAGAGCAACAGGGTAAATGCCACTATTACGACATCCAGATTGTAAATTGGACGTTTGATTCGACTAGATTGTATCCATTAGCTTTCTTAACAAGGTGGGAAAATATTGTTTGTCCAATAACATCTTGTTCCTTCCCATGGGAGAGCTTTGTATTCTCCTAAAACTATCCTCCAGGCAGATTTTTAGTGGCTTAAAGAATGCGACGTTAGGTACTGTTTGGCGGTAAACAAACAAATCTGATATTATTTTCATTACATTGACGGATATGTGTGATGTGAGGTTATCCCCCATTTTTCTTCATAAAGACATCATAAGAGAGGAGAGCCACTCCTCAAACGCCAACCGCTGGCAGTGCTGGTAAACCGATCCGATAGGTCCACCTTACCACCAAGTGCTACAGGTATCATTTGCCTTATACGCCACTAATCGAGGGAGCACTTCACCTGTTTATCTTAAAAGAAATGCTGCACTTTGATGTATTACGAATCATCAATGGATATTTACTTCCTCTCTTGGCAAGACATTTTTTGAGCCAGGGTTGTACAAACTAACGCTGAGTCGTGCAAAGTACCCCAGTGCTACGGTATTTAAGTTCCTAAAAACACTCGAACCCATCTCTATATTTATGATACATTCATGTTATATGGCTACAAAACTAACGGGCTAATTTGAACAAAACACAGCTCAAATTCTGAATAGCTACTAGACCTAAATAATTTTGAAGCTGGATATCCAAACTGATAACAGAAGATATGCACCATTAACTTTCCACCAACTTCTAAATACTGGTTTAGACATAAAGCATCGCACTAAAAACAACTCACTTACTCCCTAAAAATTCGATGATTTTTACTGACAGTTTTCTTGTCTATAGTCTGATTGAAAACAGCTTTAAGTTAATGTCACAAAAACCGTATACGTCGCAAGATCTAATCTGCTCCGGAGCAAGAGGAAGCAGAACAAACTTTCTCTATCTAAGTGACTGTATTCAATAGCCGGCTAAAGTTAACACGAGTTTTTTTTATATTTTGTTACACTGTACATTATGTTGTATTATTAAAAAAATATACTAAATCGAAAAGGAAGTTATAATAAGGTTGAAAATGAAATAATGCCTTAAAAATATTATATATAGTCTATTCAGTGTGTTATTAATAGTAAGGAAAGTTTTTACAGAATCGTTGGTTGAATTTTTCATTCTTTTCCACATAATACCGGTTTCATTTATAAATTACTACTTTTGTATTGCCTCGTGTTTTCTTAATATATTCTGTTTAATACCGAAACGTATATCATTACCTTTCTCCCCTCAAGTCATCATTTACAGCAGCATCATCGTCGAGTCGTCTAAAGAAGATCTAAAAAGGTATGGAACAAAGGTTTTCGCATGCTTTTGGCTTGATTTTTTTAGTTATTTTATTTTTCACACGTAGATACGTTTGTGTTTGGTCTACATGGTAAAAAAGAATGCAAAAAAGAATCTGGCTTTGTCTTTGCTTATAGCAATTTGATATAGATTTTTCTCTTAATTATATTTATATTTTTTATTATTTCTCATTCCAGTTGTCTTTAAACATGGTCTAAATGGTAATTATGTTTCTGTTTCGCTGTAGATGTAGATTCTTAAGAGTGCTTTTAACAAAAGATATGCACGTACATATTTTAAAATGAATGGTAACAATCAATTTCTGGCCTCTTTGAAAAATGCATACATAAAACTTAAAGTTAGATGCTTCCGAAAACATTGCATCTTGATTTTCAGTATTTAAAATGAAAATCTGGAAAAACGCTCCGACTCGTGCATTATTGTATTTTCAACCTCGAAGCAGGGGTGACGGGTTACCTCCTAAGTCTTTAATGGGAGAGGATGTCGAGTGATACCTCATTTTAAAGGTACTTTAAACTGTTGTACTGTTTATAACCTCCAAATTTGAGTTGGTTAAAATCTGTAGGAAAAAAGTCTTTTCCCCAATAGATTTGGCAAGCTGTCATATCAACGGGGATAATAGCAGCAACTTCAAACTTGGAAGTTAAAAATATCTTTAAAATGGAATACCACTCGACACCATTTCCCATTAAAAATGCTTAGAGAGTGAAGTGAAGGGTTGAAAATACAATACGAAGTTGACATTTAAAACACTAAAACTCAAGGTGCAGTTTGGTTGGGCTACCCTGTATATTAAGTAACATTATGCATATTAGATTATACACTTAACACAATAATAATTGTCTTTGCTTATTAAAATTCGAAACACGTTTTATTATCTAAAATACATCGTATTTGATTTGTTTGTTGACAAAGCTTATTAATACGGTGCAAAAGTATACATTATTAGAAATAGCAATTGCTAGAAGAAAAAAGCTATAAAATACATACAGGCAAAATAATATTAAATATAATAAGACATTAAGTGTGCACAGGTATTCGCTTATCAGTCATTAGCTGTTCAGTTCAGAGTTCAAGTAATATAGATATTTCAAATAGTATGAAAATGAAGTGAAAAATAAAAATAAAAGTATCGAGTTACATATTTCTATATTGTTATTCGAAGCTTTCAACTGAAAAATAGTTGTCTATAGCGGATAGCGGATATTGTTTAGTATATCGATTTTAAGCTTGTAGGAAAAATATGACATATTTACATTAGATTGTTTTTAAATGCTCCGCACTTATTTTAAAAAATACGATTTTTTCAAATTAAAAGTTCTCAAGCGAATATCAGCAACATTACCAAACCAACCAGACACTATCCACATTGCTTCTAATATACAGTTTGCCAACATGCAAAAACTTGAGTGCCCTGCCGATTTTTAGTTTTTAGTTATATTAATTTTAAAATAGTAGTTTGTTTTTTTTTTGGGTACCTATTCTGATTTTGTGTGTGTGTTTATGTTTTTCGTTTACCTTTTCTAGTTGATTAATGCATGCAGTTTGTGCAGTTAATTTAAAAAGTTGTACCTATTTTATTTAACGGTTTGCAGTTGTTTTCGTTACTTTATTTTATCATTTACGCTATATGAATTTCATAAGAAATGCAGTTTATTTTATAGTGCCAAAATATTTATAGGAGAAGGTGGTAATATCGAACCCCTATGTTAGTAATCAAAACTAGCTAATAGTTACGTATAGTTTCACTACACGTGGTCAAAGTCTCAATAGTCATTTAAAAAGGGTTATTTGCGAGGTGTATTGTACGAAAATTGTGGCCCATTTAGCAGCAAGTAAGCTCTAAGTGTTTCAGTAGTTCAACATAGGCTTTTTTATGTTTTGTCAATAAAATATCTTTATAGACTACTTCTAATCTAATCTATTTTTTTTTTGTTATGTATGCTGCTGCTATTATAGAACCGGGTTCCATATTTATTTATTTATTTATTTACGGACGCAACCCTCCTTGAACGCTGACACACCTGGGCCGAACACACAATCCTTGATATGGGCTCACTGCTGCCATAGTTTGTGCAATGAAAAGGCACTTTAAATACTTCTGTAGGCCTACCTCTTCTGGCCGGAACAAGCAACGAGATCAAACCAGATAATGCACGGCAATCTATGGAAGAATTCACGACCATGTGCAGGAAGCACACATCCATCAAGAACCTCCTCCTCTCCAGGGAATCAATGCCCAACAACTCTCTCACATTACCATACTCATACTGATCCCGCGCATACCCACAACGGTAAGCCACCAATCTTAGAAATTTGTTCTGTACTCGCTCTATACGCTCAATATGAAACCTATAAGATGGATTCCAAGCCACAGACAATATTCCAAAATAGAACGGACAAGGCAACAATAAAGAATCTTCAGAGTAAAGATAGAAAAGCCAGCAGAAGATCTTTGGATAAATCCCAAAATTTTAAAAGCTTTTGAAGTTATAATGTTAATATGATCATTTAATGAAAATTTACAATCCAAGGTGATCCCCAGATCATTAATTTCAGTATACTTCGTTAAAACAATACCAATGGGGTTCCTCTGGCGAGAAAAAACAATGCTGTGGCATTTTCTGGGATTAAATTCATACCATTGTCCCGGCACCATCCAGAAAACTGTTCCAGATCCTTCTGGAGTTGGAACGCATCAGACATGGAGGCCACATATCTAAAAAGCTTCACGTCATCAGCAAACATGAGCAGGCGACCCCCAGGAACACATCTGGGTAAATCATTTCAAAATATAATGAAGAGAATCGGCCCTCAGTGGGAACCCTGCGGGACACCACAAGGGACTCATTTCAGCAGATTAGTGATTATCAAGCCTGACAATTTGACTCCTGTTCGTCAAGTAACTGTCGATCTACTTCAGTATCAACGGTCCCAAGCCCAGCGCCCGAAGTTTAGCAACTAGGAGACCATAATCGACTCGATCAAACGCCTTAGAAAAGTCCGTGTAAACCGAGTCAACCTGCACTCCCCTCTCCATGGACTCCGCATGCCAGGAACAAATTTGTGCCGGCAGATCTACCCAAAAGGAAACCATGCTGCTCCTCGTTCATTATTCCTCTACAATCCCAAGAGAGAAACCCACTGACTAACCTATCAAGCAACTTTGGAATTTCTGAATGATTAAACACTGCTCTATAATTTTCTATCTCGTCCTTCTTGCCTGATTTAAAAATTGGCCTTCCTTACCTTCCAGAAATACGGAAAAACTCCAGTACTTAAAGAAATATTAAATATTATATGAAGAGGTACTGCAATAATTGCGAAAATGCATTTTTTCATAAGAAAAAAACGTTGGTATGGTATACATCTGGTCCATATGTAAGTTTAGAAGGAATATTAGTCAAACCATTGACAATATCAGAGAGGGTAAAGGAATATTTACTGATATCCACCCGGTTATCGAACCCATAGTCAGGCACTGGCATAGTGGTATCCGCATAAACCGATCAAAAAAACTTAGCAAAAATGTTGACCAACTCGTCATTGTTTTGACTAACAACTCCATTCAGGGTCACATGCTGGGGGAATGCTATATCCCTGCCAAATGATATTGGATTATCATTAATATTATTCTCAATCCTATCAACATAACCCTGATAACACAATCCTCTCAGATCTCTGCACTCCTCCCTCAAACTCCGAAACTCAAGGTAATCAGAATTCTGTAGAGATGTATCTCCCATGAGCTATCTTCTTCTCAATGATCAGAGAGGAAAGCTCAGCAAAGAACCACCCTGGAAAAGACGAGGTCCGGTACCTCCCCAGAGGAACGAAAGTGTCAATTGCATAAAATATATAGGCATAAAAAACATATTTATCTTTTAATACATTCCAATCATAGTTGGCTATAAAAACATTAATCGATACATAATACGCATTACGAAAATCATAATAAAATTTCTCATACCCAGCAACCTGGGTGTTGCACTCCAACGGAAAAGAAAATGAAACGGTAGAATGATGTATACTGTCAGGTAAAAGTGGATCAAGTGCTGGGAAAGCCTTAACGTCACCCAGATTGCCAAATACTAGATCTAACAATACTCCTCTACTATTCAAAACATGGTTAATTGAAGCATATCACAAAAATTAAAAGTCTGGCACAGGTTTGAAGCTGGGGAATCCACATCCACCACTGCACCATTGAAAAATGTATACAAACCCTGACCATCGCTATGCCACTGTATGTTTGGTAGGTTATAGTCCCCGGCCAACATAAATCGTATTTATGATTTCAAACAAAGGGTTAATTGTCACGGAAAGGAACATCTCTGAAGAGAATCGTTCACCAGCTAATGCGATTGTTGTCGTACATGAAAAAACGATGGGGGTCGTCAAACATCTTGGTGTGCCAAAGACAAGGCTGTAACGTTTGGTCCATCAAACATAATATGCTCCGGAAGAAGTAGAAGTTAGGAAGAACTCCTGTCCTGTCAACATAGCTTGAAGAACTACACGGACTGATTCGTAGAAATGTGAAGGTTATGGCTTTTCAGTTAGCTGAGCGTAAGGACCTAAAACACCCATTCGGTCCTAAAGACGATGGATGCATACCTAGACCATTTTTGCGTCGTCACCAGGACCAGTTCTTCAGTCGCAAACCTACGGGTATTTCATTCAAGAGCTAATGATTTTAACAGGAACCCCATTAACAAGTTTTTCAATCTTCTGAAGAGTGAATATGAAAAGCATACATTTATGGCCGATCGTGTTTTTAATGTAGACGAAACTGGCCCCTGTGGATTGTTCAAACAACAACTCCTCAAATAATTGGCACGAAAGGTAAAGAGCAAATTGCAGCAATGACTACAGCTGAAAGATGGTCAACAATGATAGTATGTTGCAAATTCCCGCGCAAAAAATGTTAAGCACCACTCGTTCAATAGAGACAGCATATCCCTCGAGTCGGGTGCAAAGCAACCTAACTCGTGACTGGTTCCTACACCTTATAAAACATGTTGGCCCCTCTGCAGAAAGGCCAGTGTTGCTTTTGCTGGATGGACACTATTCACCCGGGAAAAATCATGTCACCATATTATGTCTACCCTCGCATTCAACACATTAACTCCAACCCTTAGCTACAATGAAAACTCATTGCAGAGAAGCTATTCGCCTTTGAATGCGTCATAATGAGTGGCTCTCAGGACCCTATGATATTGCAGAATTCTCTTTAGCCAAGCGTATGACCAGTCTCAAACAAGACCAATAGCGATCAATATTTATTGCGATCGGGAAATTTTCACTGACATTGATTTCGTCACAGCTGAACTGCAGAGAGTGCCATTGACTGCCTCCGAGGGAGATAATAAAGACCGTGCACAGGCCGCGGCCAGTTGCAGTTCCCCTCCCATTTCCCATTTCAAAGACTTCAACACAAAAGGTAATTTTGCCTATTCATATTCCCTCGGCCGGTTCCCCAGCCAAAAAAGATGTTGTCAAATAGAGGTCCAAAAGCTTCTTGCGCAGCAGTTATCACCAGATCACCTTACAGAGGGATTTGCAATGAAAAGTTACATCATTAAATTCTCATCTTACCTAAGAGCAGATTCCCATACCGCACATCTCTCGTAGGGTTCGCGAAAATACCTCATAACCGAAGCGGATCAAAAAAGAGAAGGTCAAAGAAGAATGAAGAATCAGACTCATCTGAAAAAAGTGATGAAAGCGTCGTTTCTGACTCATCTAGCGGTCCAGATGTCTATTTTCGGAGAAAACCCAACTCAAAAGATGATGCAAGGAAAATTTTCGCAGGGCAGTCGAGGTGAACTGTGGATGCAGTGCATCGTGAGCGAAATGTAGGCCTATCGTGATTACGCACTGGTTGTGATTTATGTCGGTAAATGTCTGTATTATTTTTTTGAGTCTAGAACCCTACCTATAGTAAAAACATATATATTTTTTTATGAAAATATGGACACAATTTCGAAGTGTCTAAATTATCAGCAATTGCACTTTGTTGGGAATTTTGTATTTGCCTGTGAACTTATCTTCAGGCTGCCAATTTTCTTATTCAGTACATTAAATGCTTAAGCAGAAAACTAACCCAAACAAAATGGGGTTCCATTGTACCACCTTCTCCTCTAATATTTTCTTAACGTCACTGTCCCACCTGAAAGTCATATCATTACGTTCCTGTCTACGTCATTGGAATATATGTATAAGTAACACTCAAAGCAACGATGCAAAAATCAATTAGCCGAAAGCCGGGTGATTAATTAAAATAATCTGTTATTGTCAGAGAGCTGGTGTCCAAAAAGTGTAAGTGTTTTACTAAGACTAATATTTTTAATTTGGACTACACTTTGGCGGTGGTTTACCACTTTAGAGTCAGTCAGTCAGCTATCGGGACGCGCCCTGGCGCTGGCGCCTTACTAAGCAAGTAAAATTGAGTTATATCCCTAAGCTGTTTTTTGAAAACTCAACATTTATTTGTAAATAGTTAATTCAATCAGGAACTCAAAATAAGCGTGGCGTCAGCATAGTTGCATACGTGTCGCTAAAAAATAGTTAGCGAAAATACTTTCGTACACGTGAGTGGGCCAAAATGGGGCCCTCCACTGCGACCCTTGATCTATTGCGGCTCACATCTGTGGTTTCCACTAGACCAGAGGCTCGATCCTTTCCATGAAATCAATTAGCTTTCTGGGATGGACAGTTTTCAAATCTATAAGTATCATTTGAGAATTTCCAAACACTGTTTATCTGGTTCTTTCCATTGCTGGGCAGTGGCATAAAACCTGCTCCATTGTTTCTTCGGCCTCCAAGCACAAGCGGCATGCCGTTTCTTCGGAAAACCCTAGCTTGTGTATGTGGCTTCTTAGCCGACAATAGCCAGCGTACATGCCTGCTAAGCTGAAGTAGTTGTCTAGTTCTCACTCCTGATGGCAGATTCACTGCCATAGTTGAATGAGTTAGGCCCGGTAACTATCTCCATTTGTCTATAAATTGCTGTTGTGCCTGCCCGGGGTAGGCTTCTTTAGCTGTAAGCTATTCCCAGTACTGGTTCTGGTACTATGAAGGCCGTTGCGGCTGCATGCTTCGCAAGAGCAACAAATAGTCAGTCTTAGTTTTCGTAGAACCCATTTCATCAGCAGTCAATCGAACTTTGAAAGCGTGGATGCGGTCTATGGTGATTGCATTGAAGAAAATTGTGACGAAATAAATACCATTCATTTCTCAAAATCCCTATTATCTTCATTATTTTCTCCACAACTATCATTATCCGAATCATCTAATTTGTCTCCGCATCGTCTATTCTGGCAGATTGAACAGCTGTGCATTAGCCAAAAAATAACATTTAGTGATTCGCTACATAGATGAGTAAAATATTTGATTATAATTAAAAATTTACTCTACTTCAATTACATCTGGTTACTTACGGTTGAATCAAAACATCATTGACGAAATCAGGCAATTGACTTCCTTCATACCAATCAAAACCATACCGTAAATCTATTTCCATCCAACCATTCGCCACTGCACACATTTGGGTTGGCTCCATAGACCTAGCCTTGCGGTTGGCTCTTTTTATGTGCATTTCTCCAGATTATTGAAATGTAATGCAGTGCGTTGTAATTTATATCTGAATGCAAAAAGAGCACACCCGATTTCAGAAACTAAAAAAATAAAACACAATTTCAACATTCGCTCAACTGCGCGTCTCCTTTTTGGACGACTTTTGCCATTTCCCTGGAGCAAAAAAAAACTATATTGAGAATCTCTATGTCATTTGGAGGGCACAGTTTGCAAACCCAAACTAACCCAAACTCGCCATATTCAAATGTTTAGAACATGAAGTGGAAAATACTGATCTTCCATCTCATAAAGATTTTATGTGGATTGACGGACTTTTCTTTCTGTACATGGTCATTATCATTCGCTTTCAATAAAGGACAACAAACGCTCTCTTCGTGACACTTATGAAAATGCAGTTACCATGGAGAAGAACAGATCCGACAAGCAGCCTTTGTAAAGGAACTCGGAACATCAACTTCAAAAAAGCTCTAGTTAACTTTTCGGGAAAAAAATTAAATGGCGCATTTTCTCGAAATGAAAATTTCGATTATTGCTACAACTTTGAAGTCTGTGAAGGAGTAATTACAAACACAATTGATGACATCTTCTCGTGTCCAGCTTGCAAAGATACTGATACAAAAATCATTCACCATGTTTGTAGTATCGGATGAAGCAAATGTTGAGGCGGTGAAATACTTGTCATTCTACTCGGAAATATGATCAGTTTAAAAAATAATTTGAAGATTTGGATAAACTAATGAAATCAACAAAAAACATCCAGTCAGCTTACACAGACAACAGCAATTTAAATCAAGTCTCTGATATAATAGAAGAATAAGTCTTTCATTTATACGGCTTGAAAAAATGGTGTGTAGATGAAGATCGATTTATACCCATTAACAAAACGTATGGAATCAAATATATCGACGAAGTCTTCAAAATCGATACTAAAAATATTGAAATACAATGCACTAACTCAAATGTCTGCAGTGGCTGATCTTGATGGTATGAAGGATGTTAACTGCCTTGCCTTCCTCAGTGATATTTTAGTTCAACTGAACGTAACCAGAGGCAATTGAAGCACAGTCAACTTTTAATTATAATCAAATATTTTTCTCGTTTCTCTAAATGTTATTTTTGGATTATGCACAGATGCTCAATCTGCCAGAACAGATGATGCAGAGGAAAAATCAGCTGATATTGACGGAACATTCGACCATTCGGATAATGATAGTTGTAGAGAAAATAATGACGTTGGTAGTGATTTTGAATAATGAATGGCTTTTCCGGCATTTATTTTTTTATATATTTTTCTAATGAAATTTAAATATTTGCTATAAAATAAATGAGAACTTATTACTCACCCCATTCTCGAGAACTATTAGCGACATGTACGCAGCTATGCTGACGCCAAGCTTTCCATTCTTATGTTGACTGACTACCTGTTTCTAGTTTCTGCTTCAACTATTTACAGATAAAATTGGGTTTTCAAAAAGGGATACAAATTAATTTTATGTGTTTGAAAGCTCCAGCGGCAGGCGTGCTGATAACTGAGTGACTGACTCTGCAGTGGTCAGGTAATCTATGGCCAAACTAAAAATATTACTTTTCGTAAAACACTCACACTTTTTGGACATGAGCTCTCGGATTATTAACCATACAATAGTCTGCGTACTTAATAGGAAACAATTTCCAAATAATTTTACTAGACTTGCTCATAGAAAGTTAAATAAATAAACAGTTTAATATTCTTTTTTTCAAAACAGTTATTTTACTCACGTCGAATGGTATGGAAGTAGTATCGCAAAAGTAGAAAAAATTAAACCTTTTTAACGAAAGAAAAATAAATTTTACCAAAACGCATTTAATAATGTATAATACAAATTAAAAATGCTTTTAAATTAAGGGTTACAATTTTCGTCTTCACCCAGTCGCCAAAATAATAGTGTTATGATTTGAGCACGAATATTTTTTTCAAATCGATATATCGAAATAATCCAATATCCAATAATTTTTCTTCCTCTTATAATCGCTCGCCAGCTCTCGAAAGCCAATTTTATCGTAAACGGGTACCCAGTTGATGTGCTTGACAGCGGGTTTAAACTAGAGCTAAAGCTCTGTTCACAAACTTAGCTTTAGGCTTAGGTCAGTTTAACTTAACCTTACTTCTTATTATTTTCGAGGGTATAAATATATAATGAGCAGGGCATTTGTTACTATGCAAATAATTATTGATAATTGGGATTGAGAAAAGTTTTACCTGCTGGCATCACGTATAGCTACTGAAGTAATTGCTAAGTCTTGATTCAGCTGCGTTTAGAGTAGGCAAGTTTACGTTGCGCGCATGCGTAGTAGGATTATATTAGCTTACTTCTATTTTATTAGCGTTGCTTTGAGTATCTATAGTGTTTTAACTGCTTTAAATAAATTTGTACCTAATGACTTGTCGTTTTTTAGAAAGGGTAATGCAAGAAGTGCTGGGAACGCAGTTGCTGGAGCCAATTAAAACGGAGCCCAGAGGTAAGGGTGATACTTCAGTACTCTTTATTCGTACAAAACCCATTACAATTATTACACAGTCACCCACTTAATTGCTTTTCCAAAAAATGCATCTCGCAAAAATTTATTTCGATAAAATTTAAACTATTGATTTTAAATTTGGATTAGATTAGTTTAGAGGCTTATGGGCTATTAGCCATTTCGAGTTCTTTATCTAACTCTGTCTTCTCCATGAGACCCCATAGGTTAGATTTGAGATCCTCCGGATATCTGACAGCTCTTCCCTTGTCTTCTCCTGGCATAAGGAACCTTAGTCTTGATAAGCCCTCGCAGTAGCAAAGTATATGTACTGTTGTTTCCTCCTCTTCATGACAGAACCTGCACAGCGGTTCTTGTGCCAATCCAATTGTACTCATATGATGATATGTTTATTAAGCCTACAGTTCCCTGTTAAAAAGCCAACTATTATTCTAGTTGCACTTTTTCTGGCTTAGTAGATAGCCTGTGAATTTTGGCGACCGATAGTTCGTATAGATAATTTATCATTGTTTCGCTTTGTACTTGCTTTCTCTCTTCCACTCTCTTTTAACGTGCTGGCCGGTAATGTGTGTCCTCGAATTCTTTGATATCTTCTGTCTGCAATACATCTCATCCATTGTGTTGATGTACCGTTATATATTGTGCGAACCAAATGCTTGCCACTCCATCCAAAAATGTGCCCCAATAAGCAATAATTTTTAACGCATCATCCCACCTTTGCTTTGCATCTGCAAAGATGTAATGTCGGTGAGCTTCTGAACTGTGGCCGATTATTTGCCATATTTATAGAATTGTTCGGATTTTTTGACTTCCTCTTGTCCACTTTTTCTTCAGTGATATTTGTTGATTGGTACTAGATGGTTTAACTAATTATTATCGAGAAATGAGAACGTTTTAGCCTGCATTAGCAAGCATTCATAATTTGATGCTACTAGCTTTTTGTATAGGTTTTGCTCATATACGGCAGAATGGTTCTGGTCCATTTAGAGCAATTCTGGCCCTTTCTCGGGCTAATGAGCCAGCCTCTTCGTTGCCCTGGTATCCTGTATGTGCTGGTACCTAGGCTAAGGTCAGTCTGTTTCAAATATCCAGCTCTTTTAGGGCTTCTCTGCAGTCCTAAACCAGTTTTGACTTAACTGCATTTATTGCCGCTTCGCTGTTGGAGTAGATTGCAATAGTTTTACCTGCAAACTCTTGCCTTATCAACTCATTCGCACAATGATGTATTGCTACAACTTGTACTTGGAATATCGCCGCATATTTGCCTGAGCTCGTTGAGTTTCTTGCCTTTGGCACCTTCATCGGTTTTCAATTCGTCTGCATTAATAGGAGATGCTTCCTTCCATGCATCTCTGGTCGCTAAACGTATCCTAAAAGTTTTATCAAAGTTATATTTCGGAAGTATGCCATCTGTTGCATTCCCATGATGAGATAGCTTTGCAACTCTCGATATAATCCCATGCATTATAGGCGCTTGGCCTCTGAACGTTCTGCATGCGACTGATCTAGCTTTGCCCTGTGAAGTGGTGGCAGGTTAAGCAGGAACTCTAATGGGCTGTCGGAGTGGTCCTCATGGCACTAGGCAAGCTTGTCTTAGGATAGAACTGAGGCGACACACCCCACTTCAGTCTATTGTGTCTTTGGAAACCAAACCACCGACCCATATACTGGTCATGGGCCTGATGACTCTGGTGGAAAGCCATGTAGTAATTTTTGGTTGCCGCCCCCCGTTTTTTCCGCACGTCCTTCTGCAGATTCAAGGCTACTATGCTTTTTTAATTTTTTTGGAGATGTTGATACTGTTACGGCTAGCCTAACAACCATCCGAACGTTTTTGTGCTACCCTATAAAACTAGCCGCCGCCGTGCCGCTCGCTTCCCTGTCTGTATGACTCATCGCCCGGCCGGTCGCGAAGTTTCAGGATCGCTGGAATTGTCTCGATGGCCTCGTCGAGATCATATAGAGTGGCTTCGGAATACTTCCCGAATATTCGTGATGGATTGGAGATTATATATAAGCAGACCTAAGGCCAATGTTAGTCAGTCGGTTAGTTAGTTCAGTTCAGTTAATCATTGAGTGTTGAATAGATATTAGTTGTAAAGTTATAAGAGTAGTTTAAAGTGTTAAATTGTATACAGTGGTAGTGAATAAAGAGAGCATTAGTTGAAAATAGTCCAGTTGTAATTTTGTTAAGAACCCACGGGAAAAACGTAACAATACCATATTATCTTATGGTCAAAGATGACTTGCAGCCATTTTGCCTCTTGTGAAATGGAATCTCTACCCCCCTTAGTCCTTCCAGTGTCCTTTTTTTGTTAATTTTAATACAGTGGTTTTATGAGGGTTCACTGTCAGACACTCCTCCTTATACCACCTGTGGGTCTTGTTTAGAGCTGGTTGTGTAAGCTCCATTACCATACCGGCGAATCAGCCTCTTACAATAATCAGAAAGCCTCCGGCATATCCCTACCCAATAGAGAACTAGGGATGTTAGCCTTACCAACAATACATCCATTAGGATTATTGCCCATAGTAAGGGCGATAGCACTCCTCGTACTGGCTCTTGCTGTCAATGCTGTTTTGCCAACTGTTGATATAATAGCCCTATTTTTCAAATTGGCATGCATCCACTGACACAGAAGTAGTAGTTGATAATAGATCACGTAGAAGCGTTATTAAAGGCACGCTATATGTCCACAAATGTTGTTATGGTTATCTTTTTGTCTTCTAAGAACTTTGTTAGTAGCGTATTGAGGCCAGCCAGTGCTAACTCAGTGGACTTATCTGGCTGATATGAATACTGACGTTCGTTGAGTGGGCTTGCCTGCAGTGCTTCATCTCTTATGTGTCTATCTATCAGCCTTTCCAGCGTTTTAAGCAGGAAGGCATCTTGTCACCTATCCTTCCTAGTGTAGGGAGGTAAATGATTTTCAGCTTCTCCCATACCTTGCGTCTTGCGTTGAATATATGAGACGCGTGGAATGATTGCATCCTGTCCCTTTTTGGGATTTGGGATTTGTATGGTTCGAATTTACTGATAGCTCACCTAATTCTATTTGATCTCGATATTTCCGTAGCTAGGCCTCCATTCCAAAGCATGTGACCTTTTTGGCTTGCTATTTGTGTTGTCTTCTACTATCAGGTCATTTAGAATTGCTGAGGCCGGAAAGTGTGCTTTAGTGAGCATTATCACACATTCTTCGAATGTTGTGTGGGTGCTGTCATTCTTTTTCAGAATTTGGAACGAAAATTATTAGAGAATCAAAATGAAGATTGGGTTAGTTCATGAATGCCTAAAAGCGAATCGGTAACCTAAGTGAGAGAGCAATTTTAGTGGTTATAATTTTTTAAGATATATGCAGAATTTACATGAGAAAACCATTTGCAAGTTACATTGGCAGAGCAAGGTTGTCAATGTAAAGAACTACCTACTATTCGCATTTAAATAATTTAAGAGATCATTAAACCTTTATTGCTTATAAATTTGACGACTCATTAATATTAATCTTTCTAATACAGATTCAACTTCGCCCTATGGGGGTACATCTCCATATGGCGGCATGATGTATCAAGCCGCAAGTCCTAATTACGCTCCCACGCCTGCAATTTCGCCGCAGTACTATGATCTAGCTCCCACCCCTTCGCCCGAGAGCCTTAATTACCAATATAGGCAGCAACCCATCAATCTGGGCAATTTCAATGTTATGACACGTAAGTTGAATACATCTTAGAATTTAGAATGTGTGATTTGTATTAATTATATTTGCCAAATAAACCAGAGCCATCTGTCAAAATTGGCGAATAAAAATTAAATTACACGACCATTTACCGATTGGTACACTGCTGTGCAAATAGGGTGACCAGACGACCTCTTTTACTCGAACAACACCTCTCTACGACTTTATAAATTTGGTCGGGTACATATTCCAGTATTACATGTGAAAAGCCTTTTTTTCGCTAGCAAGATAAATGGCTTATAACAACATATCTACTTCCTAGATCTGTTCTTATAACCAGTCGATACATTTTTAAAGTTCCAATTTTTTCCCTAATTATTGGCAACCATGTCTAGTCGGTGAGGTGAAAAAAATATAATTATTTGTATCAACATGGAGTACAATGCCTTGTTGCCTAAATGTCACATCATTCTTATTAGACGATAAAGAATTAATTGCTTCTGTACAGATTTTCTATTAAAAAAATCCATATTAGATATTTTAATTTTTTTTTTTTAATACTAAGAGGAACGTATGGAATTATAGAAGGTGAAGCTCTTGGTAAAAATAGATTTTATTTCTTTCAAAAATACGTGCTTCCTAATTTTTTTTCTTCTATATTTATTCCACTAAATTCCACCACTTTTTTCAGAAATCAAGCAAGATCCAATTTGGAACATGTCCCAAGGAAATCCCCAAGAGGCAATGTCGTGGAATATTCCCGCAGAAGCACCGCAACTTCTGGACCTCGACAACCATCAGATCAATTCTGGAGATCTGCAGAACCACCTCAACGAAATGAACATTCCTATGGGACAACTGCCCGAATTTAACAATTTGTCTTTGACGGAGATCGAACTCAATCCTCAAAATCAAAATATGTCGGACAGCTTGACGAATATATTGAACGAAGCAGCGAATAAGAACCTATGTCAATGATTGGTTTCCTGCAATGTGAAATTGCCTGGAAACATGAGATCTGTGTATATGTTGGCAATTGGACGATTCGTGTAAATATCTTTTTTGTCGCAATCGAGATGGAAAAGCTAATTGGCAAAGAAAAACAATAACGAAATTAATACCTGTAATTCGTCAGATTGACAGCGACAGTAAGCTTGTCGATTCTATCTGCCTAATTACGTAATGCTAGTTACACACTTTAAAAAAATCGTATCACATTCACTGAATAAACATTACTTGGTTCTAATTGCCAAAACCATAAATAATTTTGACTCTGACATTGAAACGTGAATTATCCTAGGAAAACAAGTGAAATAAGGCACCAAGGGCATACATACTCTTCAATGTTTTAATTATTGAAGCACTTCTTGCATAATTTTACCCTTTTTTAACTGAGCTGTACTTGTATGAAAATCACCTGTTTGAAGTTGTTAATTAGGTAGTCCGAGAAATGATTATACATTTTGACAATGACCGCCGCGGCTATACTGGTAGAAAAGTTATTAATCGTCAGCATTTAGGTTGTTAGGGGTATTCGTAGAAACAGTAAGTTGAATATTCTTTATTATTCAATACTGTCAATACATAGATGACTGCGGGTTACTTGCTCTGCCAATATAGCTGTCATGTGCTTCAGTTCAGGCTAGATATGTTTGTAAAGATTTTATCCGAACATGCTTCTCTCTGCTTGGAGAAGTTGACCACTTTATGCACATTGTGATTGTGAAACCCATAAACGGTTATGTCAGACATAACCGAATGTACCGCCGCAGTAAAAACGAAGCACCACTATGTATTTTACTGACCCCCACAGAAACTAGAAACCTAACCATAACCTTAGTTGCACTAAGCTCGTCCTGGGTAAGCCAGTGCTCCTTAATGCAAATTAACTTCTCCTTAAGGAGAACAATTTCTTACTTACACATTGAACTTTAGCATATAAAAGAAAATAAAGCGTTTCTTACTATTTCTATTTCTACCATCATTATTATTATTATTACCAGTCCTAGCAGCCACAATAGACCTAAGTCGCGGCGGATTCAGGCACTGGTTGATCATGGTTCCATAAGGCCAAAGATCTACTTTATTTATTTCTTCCCTGTTCTGGGCCATTTAATCTCAAAATATCACAAATTTCTTGCAATGCAAAATTGTAAAAAATAAACCTTTAATTATTGCATTAGAGAATTGTGATAGCGCTCCTAAACAAATTTGATTCCAACTACATTTGAAGCAAAATTTTTTAAGGTTGGCTAATGATATTTAGATATTAAAGACAAACGATTTCATTACTTCCTTCCTTACTAAGGAGCCTAAAATAACTAAAGATGGAAGCAATTTGTGAAAAACAACAATTTTAGCCACTGAGTTGCTTTTATTTTAAATTAGTTATAGTTGGGAAGACAAAGCACTTGTAATAATACTCAAACTGATTGAAGTGCCTGGTTTCTATTATTAACCAACATTTTTGAAAATTATCAAGGTTCATAAGTAGAAGCCTATGGCATTGTAGATTATTTACATAGTTGGCACCCAAAATTGCCTCTAGTATTCACTGAACATGGAATATAAACCAGAGTTACAACACGGTGAACATAGCTTTTAATTTATTTTTAACGAGTGTTCAAAACACGTAAAACTTTGTACATATTTTTTGTTGAATATATACTTATACATAATGTTACACGAATTTATAGTTTTTTAATGTAAATTTTTAACAATGTTGAATGTTTGTATGATATTTTTTGTTATGACTGTCAATAAACATGAAACTAGCATAAACAATGTTTGTACCTTTAGTATATAATTATGATCAAGCAGAAATATTTCGCCATGTGAAATAAACAATATAATTTAAACAATTCGAAAAAATTATTTTGTAGCAAATACAAAATATAGGTACGTAGTATACTTATTGCAGGGCTACTGACAAATCTAAGAGGCCACTTCAAATTCATAATAACTACTAGATATAGCATTTCATATAATGTTGCACATAGGCATATGGTATATGTTTATTAGTAAATTCTCATAACTCAGCATTTATTACCGAGGGTGGTTTTTGAGAAAATATTAAAAAAAAACCATATACATATAGGTGTATTGGTATGTACCCTACATGCTACGATTTGTATTAGCTTTCTGTATCAACAACTATGAATGAGTAAGCATATAAATATTTCCTTCTACTATTATATATTCATAGTACTCTAGCTAGTACCTATTCGAAACAAAAATAGCTGCTTAGCATTTAATCTTATCCTAAACTTTAGGTACAAACATGTATAATGTTACTTACAAGGCAAGATTGTAACTATAAAGGTTATCAACAGGACAAAAAATACATTTGCTAAACTATTGGTTGTGATGATCTGTACAATACAGACTACTTATCGAGTTTATCAATATCTTCGCTTGTTGGAATTAATATTTCTTATTTAAGTTATCTCATAAAAATATAGTCCAAGAAGTGATTTTCTCACAATAATTTTGAGTAATTAACGATGCGTACTATAATATAATACACATCTAATTTCTTTTTTAAAACGTAAAAATTATATATTTAGGTAAACTAGGCAACAGGTTATTCCTGGCTCTTAAATTTTTGCATTCTCTGTGATTATAAATAAAGAAAATTTTAATAAGTATTGTGCTTCTTTTATATTTTATTGTAAATAAATATTTGTAGCTTTCTACAATAAACGATGTATGAAAAATCTGTTATAATTATATTGTTATCCACGTACCTTTTTCAGCTGACGGATTTTCAATTGTCCGAAGTTCAGGAAGAGAAACCGGTCGAATCGATACTTTTTAAATTATTAGGCTCTTGCTTAAGATGGGTTTGACTCATAATGACCACTCTTTTCTCTTTCAGATGGGTAATGCTGTATTATTATTCGTCCTCACGCTGGTGTGAAAAATATCCCGAATCTTCACGTTCATAAAATACCCCAATATTTTCCCTAGTAGCATGGAAATCTCTAGGAGGATACAAATTTCTAGGAGTACGATGATCCCTCAGAGGATCTGCACCTCTTGGCGGAAACTCCAAGATTGTGCAGATCTCTATTACGCTCTACGTCTCTGCTGGGAGGGGGATAATTCCTAGGTGGAGATGGAAAATGCATTAAGTTGCTTATTCTCTTGGATTTTTATATGAAGGTGGTGGTTGTCGAAAATCTACCTTTGGAGGTGAATGCTGCCTAGAATCAGAATGTACCTGCGAAATCTCCTTTCCTATTTGAGCAGAATAAGGAGGGCAATTACTATATGGATGTTCACCGTGATATGGAAAATTTTCTTGATTTCTGCGAGTAGCAGGAACTTTATTATTTTCTTCATGGGAAGATTGCCTTCCATTTTCATTTTCAGGATAGTTAACTCTATGTTCTCTTTGAAAATATGTCGCAGAGGGAGAATATAACTCATCTCCCTGTGAGGGAGAATGACGAATGACCTCTTGCTTGGTGACAGATAGGTTCTCTAGCAATTCCATGGTAACCCTTGGTATCATCCACTGATGAATTTCGACGTACTGAATCTTGTCTGGAAGGAGAATATGGTCTATTGCCAGGTCAATGATGATCTCTGATTGAAAATCGGTGCCTCCCATGTTCTCTTGCATCCTTACTATGTGATGGAGAATATGATCTGTTCATATTCTGTCTTGGCGACACATGTATTTTATCTATTCCTGCTGCGAACTGTTGAACATGTTTAGAAGGAGAATGTTTTCTATCATTTTTTCTCTCAGCAGGATAATTCCCTTGCTTTCTTAGAGGAGATTTGTCTGACGGTTTGGTTCCGTCTATAGTTTTCTCGTAATGGAGGATTGTATTTCGCATGTCCGTGTAATGGAGAATGGCTTCGATTTTTCTCTCTCACATGAGATTGAGATTTTTCATATTTTGACAACGGAGGTCGTCTTCTTTCAGTTTCTTTTTCTGGAGAATATTTTACTTCTCTTTCAATAGGTGAACGCCGCCTAATACGATCGCCTGGAGGGGAACGTTTAAAATGTCGCTCTGGAGGAGACCAATCTACCATTTTGTCTTGATGGTGAGTAAAGCAGCAAATTTTTTTTTTACTGGAGGTGAGCCACGTCTCTCCAATTTGCCTGGTGGGAGATCATCTTTTGATGAGTGTTTGGTACTTTTTTGTTGGGAGACCTCTGTCTGGTATTCATTTTTGAATGAGACTTTAGTTTCATTTCGCTAGAAGGAGATTTCGGAATGTTATATCGTTCAGATTTACCATATTCTCTAGTATTCTCTCTTGGAGATTTTGGTTTAACAATTTCATCTCGAAGAGGACGTTGCTTACCAGTTTCACGTGATGGTGACGTCTTGCTGTCTCAGTGGATCACAAATAATACTGGCAAATAACTCTTAAAGGCTGCAAGCTGTGGATAAAATACAAGGGGACAAAAAGGAGGATGAAAGGATTAGTTTTACCGCTTCGTTTCGTATCTTTTGGTGTAACACTCCTGGAGCTCATGCGATGAAAGGATTAGTTTTACCGTTTCGTTTCGTATCGTTTGGTGTGACACTCCTTGTGCTAAGGGATTAGAGTGTTCACCTAGGACAGATACGCCAAGAAAAAAATGTCGCCCTGTACATAGACCCAAATTATGTGAATGCTATTTTTTTGTATTTATTTATTTATTTAGATCGGGTTATAAAAACCGAACTATAAGACAGTAAATATAGTGAAACGTATGCCTTGTGTCCCAACAGTTGTGCCAGAGTCATAAAAATGTATTCATCAAATAACCTCCTCCTAGAAATACCTGCATAATAAAAAATACAAAAGAGAATCTAATACCTAATTCTAGCAAATGAAAGGTTAGGGTCTGCAACCTAACATAAAGTCCGCCAGCAGGTATATTAAATGGACCTTTTCTAACAAAAGTCTCTTTGGGAATATTTAAATATTATAGACCTACTGCCCTTATAGCTGATATTAAGTCTATTGCAGTCTGTGGGATGGAGTTTTTATTTGCATCTTAAGGGTCACTGTAAATGAGGCTGGCAGAATTATGGGCGTTACGATAATCTTACAAGTCGGTGGTCTTTTGGGTACAGTGAAGGGATAGTTAAATAGTCATAATAATATTTGCATTGACTTTCCAAGAAGTAGGAATTTCTATACCTAAATGACAAAAAGTACAGGACTATCTATACTCAGTAATATCCTCATAGGTATCTGAGTAAAATAAATTTGCGAACATAGAGTATAAAAGTTGGTCGTATTTAACAGCGTATTTGATATTTTATAAATAATTTTAAGATCCCTGATATTTCCGCGAGTTTAACGAGGTTTTATTTGAATAAGGATTCAGCTTGGGAAAAAAGTCTGGTAAATAAGTACGATATTTGCTTTATAACATTATAATTATATATAAATTATAATTTTAGAAATTTTCTCAGAATAGGTTTAATTCTCGCAACTCTACCAATGATTCATATAATAGCTTAATAGCTCTTATATTCGTAAATGACAAATAATAAGAGAAATCGGATGAAGATAGAATTCAGATGAGGGGCAAACGTGAGACTGAAATCCATAATGCTTTCCAGATCCTTTATTTGGATATATTTATCAATTAAATATTAATAATAATTTAATTATTGCCTGTTCGAGAGCCATTATAGATCAATGTAATATAATTGAGTCAATTGGTACTTTGAGATATTTAAATTCAGGCAATTCAGGTTGAATCAATCTGTAAGTAAGGCAATTGATGTTTAACACAAGAATTAGAAGAATTTGTTTGATACACATCAGTCTCAAATCAACTGCAAAATGGAGAGACCGTACTTAAGCAATAATCTGGATAATTTATAAATAGAGTAAAGGAAAGATCTAGATAAGATTTTTGAGGTACTTCAGCTGATACGGCGGGCGTATATTTGGATTTAAAATTATTTTCTCACTTGTGATTGTCCTGTTAGGTGATGTTTTGTTTTGTTACACACAGACCCGTCGAGCCCCATATCACTTAATATGCATAAAGAACCTCATAATTGATCTTGTCCAAAGACTTGAGATAATCGAAATAGATGCAGTGCATTTTAATCAAAATTAACATTTAAGCAGATTGCCTTGTAAGGCTGTAAAATATAAAGTTAATATTAATATTAAATCGGTCATTCCCTTAGGCATGATCGCTGAAGCTGGTCTACGCTTCATTCTCGTACCATTTGTTATTCAATTTAGAACTTAATAAACTGCAGTTTTCAGCTTTAGACGATATAAAATTTGATATAGGCGATTATTTGTTGGTATGCTTATAGTCAATTCTATGTTTATAGAACATAGAATTATGACAAGATTTCTAAATGGTAATAATTGATAATGCAAGCTGTAATATTTGGCATCAAGTATCTCATCTTTTTGATGACACTTTTATGGCCTCTCCTATGATTACACGTAATAGTTACTTATGCAACAACCGGGATAAAAGCATTATCACCTCACTTGTTACATATAAGATTTCTGTTATTATTTAACATTAAATTTGAAAAAGTCTTGTATTCTGAATCAAACCAATTTTTTGCAAATAATTACAACTCTGTATTCTAACAGCGCAAACATTTGGAAACAAGAAATTCGGGCAGTGTAAATATAGTCTTCAACTTAGTCGGACCCTGTAATTCAGGTAGAATAATAGAAAGGCAAATCAACTACATTCTGGAAAAAGGGTTTCTGTGATTTGTTTGGTTTCTTTCTTCAATGCATAGCTCTTGCTGTTCCTGAACAACTTTAATGAGATTAAATAGTTTAAAGTTTCGAGTCCTTTTATCGATAAATACTCCATATTTTATATAGAATATTTTATATTTGTCGAAACTAATTAATACTTTTAAAACAAAAAATATTGTATAATAACAAGGAATTATACGAAAAGAGGTTAAAAAGTTATACCATTTTCCTAAAAAGTGTGATAACCTTCCATTAATAAAAATACAAAACTTAGACAAAAAGCTAAAAATTTAGTATAGGATTTTTATAGGCTAATGAATAATAGAGGATATGGAAAACAAATCGAAAATGTTCGAAATAAAAGTGACATACAAGTACTAGATTCATATGAAAAACTAGCAAAACATAAATTATGATAAGGTAAAATTATAAAATTTGGGAGTTTTCATTTGATTTTTTTTCTCAATTTCTTTTTTAATCTTATTTTTTGGACACCCTGTATTAATAATAGTTATCAAAATATACAAAATTTATTTTCAACGAGAAATCCAACCCAAATTAAATAATAACGACTTCCTTATAGGGAAAATTGATAATTATTTTAGAATTGAGACCCGGATTGTCTTATTAGAAAGCAAAACGTTCGATTTCTTAAAATTATGCTTAGCCTCCAAGTATGGATTAATTTTTAAACGTAATAAGTACGTAAATCTTTTTCGATGTAGCTATTATGGTTTAAAGCCCAGCAATCCACAGATGCCACTTAGTTTTGTCACTTCATTATTAAAAAATTTAGAGTCCAAGCCTAGGGACCTCCTTAATGTTTGGCCTTTTTTCTATGAAATCTCTTTTGCAACCACTAACTGATAATAAAGGAAAGGGCTCACAAAGAAAGATCTAAAGTACACTTCTAACAGAGGGGGTAAAATAGGTGGAGTTAGAGTTCGGGAGTGGAACCACACCTTACTACATAAGCTGTGGTAGAAAGAACTGATCGGTCTCTATATTATATACTTTGAGTTACCTCAAGTGAAGTGCCTGTTTCAGTGTTTCATAATCATAAGCACAGTCGAGTCTTGCCATCGTCAGTTATAGTCGTACCGGATCGAACGCCAGTTTCATAAGTTTTCATTTATAGTACAATCGTGCGCGGTTTTGGATCGAAATTTTGCTACATTTTGGCAGATTCTTTGCAATCGACTTTCCCTGGGGATAAGTATTTTTTCATCGATATCGCTTCCTTATTGATTGTCTTTGCATTTATTTCCTCTTTGGAAGTGGACTTTAAATTCGTGCAAACAAATAAAAATTTGTAAAAAAAAACACCACCTCGAAGAAGTCCTTCAGATAGAACTTCGCCTGTCAGGGTTGCAGATCATACGGGGATGTTTGCTGCTAATATAGGAGGTAAGTTTTCGACTTTGGTAGCCACGATTTTTTTTAAACAGGTTCAGTTCAGAAAAAAAAATCCTATTTCATTGGTAACTGTAGCTTGTAATATTTGTAAAATTGTAATATTTAGAGAACAAAAATGTAGGGTATCGAAAACGTGTTTTTAGTTAAATTTTTATTAAAACTAGGTATTTCATTTGAAATAAATAATAGATAAAAGTACTTACCCTATCCGATTACACCGGGACCCTTTCAAAAGTTAATAATATTTTTAAAATTCCACTTGTTTCCCTGAAGAAATTTTGATGTGGAAGTGACACTCATTCATACGCACGTGTAATTGAAACCCCCAGTTAACTCTGAGAGTCCGGGAAAATTAGACTGAATATTCGAAAAATATATAAAAAAACGTGCCTTTATATGTTTCACTAAATTTTTTATGTGGAAGTGACAAGAAACATCTCATTCATACGCACGTGTAATTGCAACCCCCAGTTAACTCTGATAGTTCGGGAAAATTAGACTGAATTTTCAAAAAATATATAAAAAATGTGCTTTTATATGTTTCACTAAAATTTTGATGTGGAAGTGACAAAGAACATTCCAAATAAATTTTTTGAACCTCGTCTTCCCCACCTTTTTTACTTCCAATAAGTTCTTTAATTGTTCGCCACATTTTTCCACTGTCACCCTTGCATCGGTCAATGTTCCTTTCGTTATAGCTCGATTTTTCATTCCTCTATTTCTTTTTTCCCTGTAAGTTTTCCATTCATCTTCATTACTTGTCATTTTAAATTTTTTGTAAGCCAAGTCTGTTTGGTTTTGTGCATTTTTTTACTTGTAAGGTCATCCAAGATTTTCCATGAATTTTTATAACTTTTTTGGGGGCAACCTTATCTACAGCCATTGTTATGTTACTCAAAAAGTTATCATACAGAACATCCACATTTGTTGAAGTATATTCCCATGTTTTAGTAAACAGCTCACCCACTATTTCAGCCATTTTTTCTTCAGTGATCCTTCTGATTTATTTTGTTATACTAAGTTGACTCTCTGTATAAGTCGGTATATTTACACCACTGGTTTCATGGTCTGATAATGATGGATAAACTCTCTGGGGAGTTCTTTCAATGTATAAACATTTGTAAAAATTAAGTCTATCTTTGATGCAGAATTGCTTTTAATTCTAGTGTTTTGCTCCACCAGCTGCTTAAAACCTGCATCCCTAGCAATATCACCCAGTTTCTTACTTGCAGCATTATCATTTTCCATGGGAGTATTAAAATCGCCCAGAATAACAGTATCTTTTTGATTTGCAAAATCACTACTGAGAATATTATCAAAAAAATCAAAAATGTTCACAGAATTGCCATTTGGGGATCGGTACAAAGCTGCCACTACAATACTATGACCCTGGCTCTTCAGCACCACTGACATGAACCAATACCCGTATTCTGAGGACTCATTTTGCAACTTTGTTACTGTTGTTTCAAGTTTGACGTAAACAATGACGCCCCCAGTGTGTCTGCTATCTGCTATGCGAAAAACATCGGTAGCCGGTTATCTCCGATTCATTAAAGAAAAATCATCGGTGACGTGGGTCTCATTTAAACAAAGAACAGTTGGTTTGTGTTGACAAATTAACGACTTAAGATCTACTTTTTTATGTTGATCAAAACCCTGAATGTTCACTGACAAACAGTGGTGATTCTCGATGAGATCGTTTGATTGCTATATATATAATGAATTCTGTCTCGATTTTTTTGCACTTCCCTCTGGTAAATGGGGTAATATTTTACTACAGAAGTGTTGAATCTTTTAAATTTCCTTGGTCTCCTAACCTATTCTGCAATACTTGTATTCATTATTCTAGTTGAAGTTATCAAGGAGACCGACCCGGACTTCAGAGAGTCTAAGAGAGAGAACGCGCGCGGCCAGTCGTTGTCCATGTTGAACGGAGGGGTACAGGTGCTTGTGCCCTCGCAGCAGCAGCAGCACCCTTCAGGGGCACACAATAGGAGGCATCCTGCCGAAGTTAGGGTAAGATATATTCCAATAAAATCGCATCTCATTTATAAGATTTATTTCTTCCTTTTCACCTTACACCATTCCATATCCTAATCCCTTTACCATCATCACAAATTTGATCCCGTTTTCTAGTGATTAAATATGAAGAAATATGATTACAAAGTTGGATAACCGGAATTGTTGTAAAGGGAAAGATGATATTTGTCTAAACTGTCATTTAAACATCAAAAATCCAATACCGCCACTTTTAAACCTAATTTTTGCATACATCCTGTAGTCGTAGAACTGCTCTGGATTTTTTAAGCGAACATCTAAAGTTGTCAAGTTATTATGAGTTTAGGATTATAATAAATAATAATAACTAATCAAATAAAGAAAAACGCGATTCGCATTATCCAAATCCAAAGAAATAATTAAGGCCCATCAGAAATCCAAAGAATCAAAAATCAAAAGACTTATGATTCGGACATTCTTCGAACTTACCTTTTGTTCATTTTCTAGATAATAGAACAACCAGCTTCGAAAGCCCTTCGGTTTCGATATGAATGCGAGGGCAGATCGGCGGGTTCGATCCCCGGCGCCAGTAGCACACCGGAAAACAAGACTTTTCCGGAAATCCAGGTGATTGGATACCAGGGACGAGCGGTTGTAGTGGTATCCTGTGTGACGAAGGATGAACCATACCTGTAAGTAAATCATATATCCATTATTGAAAGTGCAGAAAAATTTGTCGACAATTTCAGAAACATCTATTTTTTCAACTTCTACCTGTAAAAAATCGATTTTCCACAGTTTTATCTGTGTAAAATCGATTATGCACAGTTTTAACTCACAAAAGTGGATTGTTCATAGTTTTATCTGTGATAACTCGATTATGCACAGTTTAATGCCAAATAAATCGATTTTCCAACTTTAAACTGTCAAGAAAACGATTATTTGAGTTCTATGTGTGAAAAATATATTAAGTGTCCAACCCATATCTTCGAATTTTTTTTTGTAAAAAAAATCGATTATTTAGTTTTAACTGTGCTAAATCGATTATGCACAGTTTTATCTGAGCAAAATCGCTTTTTTGTTAACTTCTATCTGTAAAAAACAGATTACTAGTTTCATCTGTCCAAAATTTAAGTAACAACTATTTTTCCGAGTTCTGGGCGTAAAAAAAACGATTTTTCGTCTGTGTATCAATTACGCGCAGTTTTAATTCGAAAAAATCCATTATTCATAGCTTTATCTATGATAAATCGATTATGCACACTCTAATGTCAATAAATCGACTTTCCGATTTTATCTGCAAAAAAACGATTATTTGCAGTTCTATGAGTGTGAAAAATCGTTTTATCACAAATAAATAGAAAAAAAAAACAATTATTCTATAATAATATCTATAAAAAAACGATAATGGATTTTATCTGCCAATAATTTCAGAAACTTCTTTTTTTCGGCATTTACATCCGATTGTACCAGTGAATTATTTAAAAAATATATTGTGGTTCTTCAACGCTTTCGAAGCTTTTTATATTTGTACTGTTTTTTAGGGTTTATGAAATCAATTATTTAGTTTTATCTGTGCTAAATCGATTATGCACAGTTTTATCTGAGAAAAATCGATTGTTTTTTACTTTTATTTATAAAAAAACGATTATTGGTTTTATCTGTCAAAAATTTCAGAAACACCTATTTTACCGAGTTCTATGCATAAAAAATCGATTTTTCGTGGTTTTATCTGTGTATAATCAGCTATGCACAGTTTTACCTTAAAAAAAATCGATTATTCATAGCTTTATCTGCGATAAATCAGTTATGCACACTCTAATGTCAGGTAATTCGATTTTCCAATTTTTATCTGTAAAAAAACGATTATTTGCAGTTCTATTTTCGACTTTTTTCTATGGAAAATCGTTTTTCACGACTTTTATTTATAAAAAAAAACTGATGATCAATTTAATCTGTCAATAATTTCAGAAGTTTCTTTTTTTCGGCTTTTACATTCGATTGTACCTGTAAATTATTTAAAAAAGATATTGTGATTCTTTAACGCTTTCGAAACTTCTTATATTTGTACTGTTTTTTTTTTTAAATTATTATTTTGATATGCTTCTTAACATTCACTATGGTTTATGAACATTGAAAATGAATTATTTAGTTTCATCTGTGCTAAATCAATTTTGCACAGTTTTATGTGAGCAAAAACGATTTTTTTTTAACTTTTATTTATAAGAAAAAACGATTACTTATTGGTTTTATTTGTTAACATTTTTAGGAGCATCTATTTTTCCGACTTCTACGCGTAAGATATCGTTTTTTCGTGGTTTAAAGTCAATAATGCGCTCTGGTTCAACTCAAAAAAATCGATTATTCATAGCTTTATCTGTGGTAAATCAATTACGCGTCAGATAAATCGATTTTCCGATTTTTATCTATAAAAAAAACGATTATTTGTAGTTCTATGAGTGAAAATCGGTTAGGCATACACAGTTTTATTACAGAGAAATCGATATTTTCGGCTTTTTTTTCTATAGGAAAAAAAAACGATTATTCAGTTTTATCTGTGCTAAATCGACGTACTTTCGTGTAACACGTTCACCAGCTTATTCTCCTTGCTAGAGAAGTTCACTTCAATAATATCAAATGTAAATATGCAAAAGCGTTCAGTCGTAATCCGAACTATGTCAAGTCGTGTAAACGCACTCACTCAAAAAAACGCCTAATAGAACTAAGGATATGCAACCAGTGATACTAGAGAGCGGATAATTCAAATTGAATTTTCTGATTAGCCGACAGATACATACATCACAATTTCCAAAAATGAACAGAAAATGAAAAAAAGAAAAATAAAGCAAAATAGAAGTATATAAAAAATATAAACAAAAATTGTCCATAAATTAGGTAAATAAATTTTATTTTAATTTCGGGTAATATTTAAGTTGTACTAATTAAAATAGACACATATCAAGACAAAAGCCTTAAATTAATTGTAAAATCCTTAAGTAATTTAGTAATTTATCCAAATAAAATATTAATATTAATATTCATAAGACTTAGTATTTTTAAAAATAATGGACGTGATCAATGGACGGGTAAATGTTTGGGAAAATAACATAATTACTTAAACACTAAAACACTGAATCTAAAGTGATATTAAAAATAACACGAGTAACAGAAATTCATAGTAACTGAATATTGGGTCTAAAAAACAGTGGCAATTAATCAAAACAACATAAAAGAATTGTTTAAAAACAATAAATTTATGACAATAGTTAATAGAAATAATATAAAAATCGAAAATATGATGAAAATAAGAGATTTCTGAAAACGAGGGACAATTAATAAAACTAACACAACTCTCAAAAAAGTAGCGAAAATAGTAGGTGTTCATTCAAAGATTTTTTTATATAAATACAGGTTTTTAATATATTTATCTGTCAAAAATGTCAGAAATTTATTTTTTTCGGTTTTTACATCCGATTGTAGCTGTGAATTATATAAATAGATTGTGGTTTTTCAACGCTTTCGAAGCTCTTTATATTGATACTGTTTTTTAATTATTTTGATATGCTCCATAACTTATGAACATTTTATGGCCAAAAATCAGAACATTGAATTTTATGAGACAAACTGACATATTTTTAACAAAATTTTGTAAAAGGAACAACTGTAAAATGAGTATTAAAAATTGCTTCAAGCAACAAATTTTTATTTTATTTATAAAGCGATTTCTCAAAAATATTCTTGACAAATATTCGAAGAAAACTTATTTTCATTTGAAAAATGCAATAATATCAATACCATAGTAAATTGGTTTTTAAGCCAATTTTAAACAGAGTTTAGTTTGAAATTTTGTACTTGAATAGGAAATAACAAAGTTTGATGATTTTCTCTAAACTGACAGTTGAACACCCTGAGTATTTTTCATCTACTGGATACTGGACAGTTCGCTTTTTGCTGATTTTAGATAAACCAGGTTTAACACTTGTGTATCGGAAATCATCGAAAAGTGGTGTTCCATTTAAAAACGCATTAAGGACTCTGCTAAGCTCCTGACGGTTCATAAGAAAAACTATGTAACTTTTGTTTAAAGGTTTCAGTGAACAATATTATGCCATATACATATAATTGCTTTGACGTGCGCGTCTTAAACGCAATAATTGAAAATATATTAAAGATAAACGTTTTTATTGTCAATAGCTTTTTTTTATTTATTTGTTATGGAATTGAAAAGCTTATTCCTCTCATAATAGATATTTGCGCTAATGTATTTCCGTTGAACTGATAAATAACAATCAATTGGCATGTTTATTTACATAAAATATGCAACAGACTGGCTTTACACGTCAGAAAATCATTCTGTTCCTTGATAAACTGTGGCAAACCAAAATAATCTATACTAATTCATCTTTTACAGGGTGCATCCTCATAACCTGGTAGGCAAGGACGGATGTAAAAACGGTGTGTGTACAGTAATAATTTCGCCGGAGACGATGAGAGCCCAATTTCAGAACTTAGGTATCCAGTGCGTGAAGAAGCGAGACATCGAGTCCTCGCTTCGACAGCGTGAACAAATTAGGGTAGATCCATTTAGACGTAAGTAATTTATTTTATGTATCCTCGAAGTGACACAACCGATTGTTTATCAGCCGATTCAGGTGGACGAAATCTATTAACCCATTAACGCCCACATAATTTTTTATCATCTAACTATTTTTTTAGAGATTCCCACCGTATTTTGGATCAGTAAGCGTAGAACAATATTATTTTCGAAATAAGTTATCAAGTTTTTTCAAAAAACTGCTGTTCTCGTATGAGGACACTGGGATAATATGATATAAAAAAATCTAAAAATTGTGTAAGTTTTTTTTGATTTATTTTAAATATAAGAGTTTATGAGCTACTTTTTTTTGTGGAAATCGTTAAAACAACCAGGCATGCAAGGCGTAATATTGCATTTTTGGCAAAATGTGGTTTTCCTGTGCAGTTCACCATTCGACATCTTCTTGTTTTTCCCTTTTGACAATGGAGTGGTTTTTCCCGTCAAACTTTATGTCATCTGGCACAATTGTTTTGGATGTACTTGGAAGACTGAGGGCTCATCCACGATCACTTCTCAAGCCATGGCCAGTTTTCAAACAGGGATAGACAATCTCCATAAGAAATTCTTTGATTTTGGTCCTTGTGCTACTATTGTAAAGTAGGTATGCAACCATTTACAGTAGCCATGTCTATCATCCTAGTGAAAATACACCAATACCATTTCTTCCCTCTTTCACAAATGTGATATTTCTCTAGGAGCCAATCATGGTGGTCAACACCTCCCCTCCCATAAATTTATTGTAATTAGTAATTTGTTGTGGCTGTGATGTTGGTACCTTTGTTTGTTCCTGCTTTTTCCATCTTTGTACTTGCGTTACAGAAGAGATTGTGTCATATAATTGGTAGCAAGTGAGACATATTTATTGTCATTCCATTTGCAAACAAGAATTTTATTGTTATGGTCAAATCGCCAATCATATCTCGAGGCTCCTTTTCTAAAATATTTCCGGACTGTATCAGTAGCACGAAAGTCTTTTAGTTTTAGATCACACAGGAGATTATAACTTGTGAAAAAGTTATCAAAATACACTTTATTTTTCAATTACTTCTAACATATTGGTGACAACTCTGGTCCCTAAAGGTGCTTTGGGTCCTTTAGGACTCTTTAGGCTCTTTACCACAATAAAGTGAAAAATTGTAGCAATCTCCATCATCGCCACATAGAGCTCACAGTTTGAAAACGAATCTTATTGGTTTTGCTTTTTAAACTGTTTTATTGGGTGATGTCCGTAATACCTCACAATCATCTCATCAATTGACAAATGCTCATGGAAAATACCCAAATGTCTGAAACGTTCATTTAGCATTGTTAGCAAAGGTCTAATTTTGAGTGATCTGTCGTGTTTGTCTTCATTTGCTTGGGAGTTATCAGTAAAGTGAATCATGGATTTTAGTTCTGTGTACGCATTACAGCTAAATGCATTTTTTACCAACAAAACTCCCAAGTCTTCTCGGTCGGACCAATAATCCCTCTCACTGGGCAACGATATGATATAGTAAAAATTAAAAACCCAATAAAAATTTTGATCTCTTCCTTATTTGTTGAATATTCGTGATTATTTTTTTTGCGTTCTTGCATATCGTATTGTCTCTGTGACCACTAAATCGTAAACGTCATCGTCAAAAAAATATTCCAAAATGTCTAAAGGTGTAGCATTCGATAATAATTGTTCTCTTATGAGTTCAAACATCTGTGGCAATCTTCAAAGTCCACAGTTTCATAGTTTGGTTCTGATTCATCCCAGTTTGGTGACAACAAAATGAATCGGTCATTTGAGAAACAACATAAGTCAGCTTGTGCAAAATTTTCAGAAACTAAATAAAACATTATAGAATATGCCCCTGGTTAACTACATAACTCACGATTTTTCCTTCAATCTGCTGTAATGATCCCAATAGGTGTTAACAGAGATTTTTTTTATAAACTGTCATTTGAAGTAGGAAAAAAAAATATGAATGTCGATGACTTATGTTGTTTCTCAAATTAACGACGCTTTTAATTTTTTTTCCCTAATTATGTTGTAGTTGTGGTTAGAAATTAATTAAACTACGTTTTGTTAGAAAAAAGATATATTTAGAGGAACATAACTACTACGCTTGACGTAACCATTCTTCCAAATACCCCTCTAACATGTCTCACAACGCTCTTTAATAATAGAGCTACGCTCGACATAACTCCACACTCCCAAATACCCCTCTAACATGTTTCACAACACTGTTTAATAATAGTACTACGCTCGACGTAACTCCACACTCCCAATTACCCCTCTAACATGTCTCATAACGCACTTATATTAATACTACTACGCTCGACGTAACTCCACGCCCCAAATATCCCTCTAACATGTCTCACAATGCTCTTTAATAATACTACTACCCTCGACGTAACTTCACACTAAATAGGGGCCCCTAGGTTCCCTTTAAACGGTACCCGTCCGACCCACCACACCGACTTTGGTCGATTTCCACCTGTAAAATCAATTTTTTTTTCGCGGAGCCTACCCCCTAGGTTCCACAGTTTTTTTATGTCAAAATTCGTTTTTCCCGACCCCGAAAACCCCCCCCCGAGTCCCTATTTTCGCCTAAATCTGAGCTGTCTCGTGTTCGGTCTAGTACCAGCTCACGTTTCCTATTGACGCCACTTTTGGGTCCAGCTTTGACTTCATTTGAGAAACAACATAAGTCGAATGACTTATGTTATTTCTCAAATGAATGAAATACTTTTACCGTACATTAACGAGTAACGTATAGTCTGACTTATGTGGTTTTTCGCTGGAATAGGTGTTTAGATGTATAGATTACGAAATTGCTAATATCTCGTTTTCGGCCAAACAGTGACTTATGTTGTTTCTCAAATGACCGATTCAAATAGATTCACTTTTTTTTTCTCTTAGAAATTGATGAAAGTGGTAAATTGTTTTCTTCGTCATCTGGACTATTTTCTTCGATGAAATATATTACAGTACCCCCTGGAATATCTCATACGATAGCTCTACCAATATCTTCATCTTTGAATCATCTTCATCGGTCAAGTCATCAATTTCTAGGGGAAATGCTGTGATATCGACATCAATCTGCTCTGAATATAAATATTCAACAGCATGTTCCAATGTCTTGAAGGCTCTTCTGGACATAATTTCGAACAAAATCAGAATATCTGTAAATAAAATAATTATTTTAGTAATCAACTTTCCCTAAAGCCTAGTTAGAACAAAAATAGGAAATAATCAAATTTTATACGTAAACGCCCAGCGGCCTCTTTTGAGGACGGTGAGATTTTATTAGACCCTGTATATAAATCATTTGTTCTGGGCTTTATTTCGTATCATATTCATAAAACCTAATAATATAACTACCAGAATAAAAAATAAACTTCTATACATACCTTTGATTTATACAAAACTGCCAGCACAAATTTTGAGAACAACCCACGTGACAAAAAAAATGCAATAAATTCGACGATATTTTAGAGCAAATACGTAAATTAGGCGCTTCGTAACGTGAGGAGCGTTAATGGGTTAAGCGATCCGCTTGAATCTATCAATAAACACGGTGCCACAGTGCCGCTGGAACGCTTGATCAGACTTAAACCCAGTTTATATGATAGTTGAAATTAGTAGGCGAATATTTTTTAAAACACTTCATTGGTTGCTATAAATTTAAATATTCTTCACACCGTTTTGATGGATTTTTTGTCATGTGATGCAGAAGCTGTTGTCAGATTTGAATGCGATTTAAAAAAAAAACAGTTTACATAGTACTTGGTACTTATGTTTGCCACTGGTTAGTAGTGGTTGAGATTTATACGGAAAGTATATTATGAAATCGACTATTATAAGTATAGACTTCTTCAGTAAATAATATGTATTTTGCTGCTTGTTATAGTCAGAAAAAAAAACGCACAGATTTTTAATCCACAAAATATTTAAGAAGGAATCCGAAACTGTTTCATATACTGGTAAGATAATAGGCGTAATTAATTATTTCCAAACGATCTGATAAACAAAATTCAACCTATTACAGCAGTAACGCAGTCCATACCAGCTGGTGAGCCATAACATTTACTCTTAGATAATAAATACAAAATTATGGTGTGTGCTTTAGACAACCCAAATAACCATACCTCAAACTTCGACAAAGCGATATTAAACACTAAATACATTTTATTAAATCTTGGAGGCACGGGCGCATATACGTAAACTGCAGACGCGATAGGATCTGGCCATAGGGCGAGTGTAATATAAATTTTGGATATCATTATCAAATATTTGAACATTTCATGCCTGGCCCTCCGCTCGCTTCGCTCGCTCCGGGAGCGTAACCAACAAGAACTAACCAAATGTAACCTAACGCATGAAAAGCAACTACATTTATATTACAGTCATCCTATGGCGAAGTCCTATCGCGTCTGTAGTTTACGTATGAGCGCGCCGGGCATCGATCCCAGTACCTCTCACACAGGCTAGGCGAACGCTCTACCTCTGAGCTACGGTCATCAACTTTCACAAGAACATCATAGTCAAAAGAAGAATAATTATTCTGGTTATGCGGTTCAACTTAGTGTATTAAATAGATATCTGGCTTAAAATTGTGTTTTTGTTGCAGAGGGTTACGGTCACAGGAGCAAACCGATGGATTTGAACGCCGTCCGTCTGTGTTTTCAGGTGTTTATAGGAAGTGAAAAGGTGCCCCTTAGGCCTGTTGTTTCTGACATAATATACGACAAAGCAAGCAAAGCAATGTCAGAATTGAATATCATTAAATTGTCGGACTGCATTAGTTATGTGGACGGTGGCAGAAACATAATTCTTTTATGTGAAAAAGTAAGTAAAACCATACCTAAACTTTTTACATCAGGACATGAGCTAATGTCGACAATACCACAAAATATTATACTATTATACCACCTCAAGCGTAGGTCAAATAATATTTTCAATGCTATTTTTCATATCTAACATTTCTCAAAGTCCACCAAACAACAGCAATTGCTACGGAGTAGCGTGATCATCACTTTACACAAATGGTTCCAACAGCTAATTTGCTTAATTGCAGGTCGCAAAAGAGGACATCGAAGTCCACTTTTACGAAGAGGACTCCCAAGGTAAGCGCGTCTGGCAAGCCAAGGCCGATTTCCAGCCTTCCCAGGTCCACAAGCAGCACGCCATCTGGTTCAAAACCCCCCGTTACCGAACCTTGGAAGTCTCAGAACCCGTCAAAGTGTTCATTCAACTGTTTAGACCTTCTGACCGTATCACAAGTGAACCACTTCCCTTTGAATTACTCCCGTTAGACTCAGGTAGGCCACCCTTTTGGTCGTTCAAGCGTGGAATGGCTAAAAAAGCGCGAATTACGATTTGTTTAATAGTATTCTGGCGAACGATGCCAAACTTATTGCAAAGCGTCAGCTAAGTACTACTGAAGACTTCCTCAAATCTCTGGTAGAACCCAACAACAACGTTACACCAAACTATGGGGAAGTTAAAAAAAAAGTAAATTAGACGAAAACGTTATTCTTGTTACGAGTACTTCCGACAATTCTTCAGCCGGCGAAGAAAAATCGTTCAACAAAATCATTGACCAAGTGGCGGAATTGGATGAGATCTACTCTGAAACGCACGCGAAACTAATGACCCAGGCGATAAAAGAAATTGAAAAGCCCCCGATAAGCCCCCAGAAAACGAATCTTTCGACGACTCTAGAACGTATACGCTTGCAGCTTGCCTTCAAAAACCCGGATTCTTCCATCTCTTCTAGTGGATACGAGGATGTACTTATCAACCCACCTAGCCCTGAAATTGACATCGCTCCTGTAACTCCACCGCATAAACCTACAGTGATATCTCATAAGCCTGAAGTTGCAACCCTCCCACTATTCCTTCCAAAAGGGACAATGATAGTGCCTTGCCTCCACTCCCACCCAAACGCAAGAAAAATATCGAAACGAACATGGGAGGATCGACGAGTAGCATACAACTCCCTGGCAAACAGGCTGATATCTAGTATGAAATCTACGTCAGTCAGCCAATCCCAGTCATTCAACCTAAAACGTCCTAAATCACAAAGCGAGTTGTTGCACCTGGCAAGCGTCTGCCACCGGTGCCAAGTAGGGTTGCCAACCGTCCCGATTTTCGCGGGACGTCCCGATTTTTGGGGCCATTTCATTACGTCCCGCCAAGACCTATGGCGGGACGCCAAATGTCCCGATTTTCGATCGAGAATCAAATTTGCCCGCAAAAACGACAAACAGATACAAGATACACCCGTTTTATATTCACTCCTTATATAAAAGGAAACTTGAGGTATATTAAAAGTGAGTTACAAATAAAACTTAATTTTACACAGACTTGTAGAGAGTTTTTCAAGCACGCGATTAGCAATAAATCAAAGCTGATTTCGGCAAAAAGCCAAAAAAATACTCCCTTAAAATAACGCAATAGAATATATTTTTTAGTTGTTAGTTCTCAGTTATTACAAAACAAAATGTTATTCAAGTGAAACTTCTTAACGCGCACCGGGAGCAAAATTTGAAGGTCTCGACACACAGCTGGCGAACCCGGCGGGCGAACGCAGCGGGCGATACACGATGAGCGACACGACCTGGCGGAAGAGAAATATGAAAATATTGTTATTGTGGTATCTTTGTTAGTTTACAAGTAAAAATATGGGATTTGCTTTATTACCTTGTCAAGACATAAGCGAAGCTTTTATGAAGAATAGTTTTATTTTCATTTAGGCCTTCCCTTTTTGTTAATTGAGTGTTATATTTAAAAAAACTACTTTTTAACTAAATCCGTTAGGATATGTATAAGGCTAGGACGTTTAATTATTGTGATATCTTTGTTAGTTTACAAGACAAAACTGGGGTTTGCTCTATTACCAAGACATAACCGAAATTTTTATAAAGAATAGTTTCTTTTTCCTTTAGGCTGTCCCTTTTTGTTAATTGAGTGGTATATTTAAAGAAAAACTACTTTTTAACCAAACCCGAGGCTAGGGCGTTTAAGTTTAAGAAGTTTAACTTCTGATATGCCCACATAGTGCACACGCTTTTTTTACTTTGCAAAGGAATAAATTTCCTTTGTAATATGTTATCTACACAGAATTAGAATTTGCAAGAAGTAGCCTTTTAGTTGCTTCTCAATGATAATGATATGTTATGTTTTCAATGTAGGTACATACTAGTTAGGATATTCTATTCTATATTCAATTTTTTTTTCTTTACAATGTCCTATTGTGCCTTTCTTGTAAATTCGAATAAAATGTATTCTTGACTATATTCTATATTCCCATTCAAAAATCCTTCCTGGATTCAAAACTGATGTTGTGCAGAGCAAACTTTCAACTCTTTACTTTAGGTCCCGATTTTATTAGGAATGTCCCGATTGTGTAGGTACAACGTCCCGATTTATGAAAACTTGGAGTTGGCAACCCTAGTGCCAAGTGCATCAGCTACACTGCCCAATTCAAAGAAATGTGGTGTCTTCTCTAAACTATTCGGGCGTAGAAGCTCTAAAAGTAGTGTCCAAGTACGCGCCCGGGAGCCCAGCGTAACCCCGTCCTACAATAGCACTAAACCGCTGCAAGTAAACAACACTCTGTGCAAAAGTTCTGGGAACATTTCCACTCATTTTAGTAACAGCATACGTATCCGTCTTAAAGACGAAAGTCCTCCTCCTAAAACTGGAATGAACAGTCTCTCACCTTTCCAAAAACCCCCCATAACTCTCGCTCCTATTCTGCCTCCTGCGACTTAACCACCATTCGACGAGGATATGGACTTGCACTTGCGAAGCTGAAAACTATGCACTTAACACTGCGATGGCGCCACGTGCGACCCAAGGCGAATTTGACGAGTTCAGTTATTACTATATGCTCCTGTAGAGGGCGGAAAGATACTGACCAACGTGGAAGTCGCTGCTAAGTTTGCAGGAAAAACGTAATGACGATAGGGTTTTTTTATCGCATTATTTTAGATTTCATTCATCATCGATGTTCATACAACAATTATGTTTCTGGAAACAATATTTACAATAAATTATCTTCAGCCTGAGCTTGCAATGAAAAACTGAGATTTGAGATCAGCGCCACTAAAAAATGCTGAAAGTGCTAAATGTTGCCCCACAACATTGGGAGATTTTTTTCTGGGTGTATTAGCTAAAATAATCAGTAAGTCGAAAGTTCAGTTTTTATTTCAAAAAACGCTGGTTATGGTGCTGAATCTGAATAATGTCCGCAGAGGTGTCCTAACTCCCACTAATTTGGGCCAGAAAAATTGACAATTTTATCCATAAATTTGAATTAATGTTTGCAATAATTACAACTCAAACAAATGCAATTTAGTAGATTATTTAACATTATAAATGGATAATATTGAGAGGAGTGCAATTGTCTTCAGGTTCCGACTCCAACTATGAATCCTCACCAGTGGTGAATGTATCTCATTTACCTCCATATCCTTCTCCACTTGAGTAATAAATAACATTGTGAAATCATACTCTAATCGTCACCTGAGGGCCAAGATTACAGAAAATAGAGCACTTATTTATGGTATCTCTTTAGTAGTATTTGAAAAAAAAAATCTTCCAGGAATTATTTGCAAAAATTTCTCAGTGTTGAAGCCCAAGCTGAGATTTTGCTTATGGAAGAAACAAGCCACAAAGCAGATCGTTTAATATGGAATCATTTATCTGCTATGGACTTTTCATTGGGATATTCTTTGTTGCTGCAAACAATTTAGTCTGGCCTTCAGGTTCCGACTCCAACTTTCAATCTTGAGGAAAATGCATCAGTGGTGGACTCGCCACTAGACGAATGAGCAATTAATCTTGCTTTTTAATTTATCAATATAACTGTTTATGGTTGAGAATAAGTCAATATCATTTTGAGGCTGTCACTTTATTGTAAGAGCAGCAAAAGACATTGACTTACATAACTCATTTCGCAAGTGAAATCATTGTCCCTATAACGCACATAAACTGGGCGTCCAGTTCTCGTGTAATGGAAGTAGACCTCACGTGGATAGGGAAGGTGTGGTCCAAGGAAAAGGGACTTATTGTCTTCAAAACTTTACATTTTTATTACAACTTCTCTTCAAACGTGAGAACTGATACTGATGACTCGAGAATTCGCACCGTGGAAGATTTGAGAATTAGAGATAGATTAAATAATTGTTTCAAAAGGGGTGGAAACTCACATAACTTATTATTGATGGTGATGTCTTCTTGCCATTCTTTGTAAGAGGACTAACGTCCTCCGTTACTCACTGGAATACTTTGCAATTCATTCGAGGATATCAAAGATTGTTAAAATGCTTTTAAAATATCTCAATTTATGCTTAGAGTTGTTATATTTTCTCTCAAACTGTAAATGTTCGAGCATTTTGAGGCCTAAATTAGTATTTAGCACCCTAAAATATAGAGGATAATAATGTTTTTAATATAACTGAATTGAACTCACCGGCAAAAGTATGCGCCTATTATCTATCCGAGTTGTGGAATGTAATAAAAATTTGATATTTCTGTATATTTTGTAAGGCATACAGACAAAGGGATAACATTTTAAGAAATTTGCAAAAATGACAAGAAATGGATCAATAATATATGACCAATACCGTGCCGAGCTTATTCATGTATCACAAATAATGAATGCTAATTTTTATGTGGAAAATGTTATAATAGGCCAATGATTTATCCACTAAGACAACAAATCTCTCCAATTTTATCCTTATGGATCATATTGCCCGCCCTCACAGAGCCAGGATTGCCCAAAATCGTCTGGATGAGGGTGATATTACTCGTTTGGACTGGCCCCCATTATTCCCAGACACAAATCCAATAAAATACGTTTCGGATTATCTTAAGAGAAACACAAATCAAAGAAATAACCCGCCTATAAACCGCCAGGAGCTCATAATTTACCGCTCTAGAAGAATGGACCAATTTAACCTAACACACAATTATTATATTATAATATTGATCAGTTTCTTATCGTTTTTGCAAATATTTTCATATTAGTTTTATCTTCGGTTTTATCCCTTTACAGGCATGTTTTACAAAATGTTAATTAGAAAAAAATATGTTTAAACCAGTAGTAAAACATTTTTAATAATTCGTTCGGCAACTCTTCAAACTACCTTGTACAGAACTATAAAATCTTTTCGCGGTAAATGTAGTACATAATCCTTACCTCGACTTGATTATGTTATACAATTATGACAATTATTATTGGTGGGTAGGGAATTGAGGACAGTCTGCAGTTTAAGAATTTTTACATAATATGTAGATTTAATGTTATATTTATTTTGTAGTAAGTGAATCACAGATTAAGCGGAAGAGAGCCAAACTTGACCAGTCACAACAAAAAATTCTGGGAGGTCTTACTGCACAAGATAGTAAGTTTCCTGTCTTTAGTTACGTAGTGGTGGTGGTGGTGGTTTAGACCAACTTTAGCTTTACCATATCATTTTTAATGGTTAACTAAATATATTCAGTACTAAAAGAAGAAAGAAATGTCAACACAAATTACACACACAAATTGAATTGT